>CM022765.1:11013982-11063982 GCA_012411365.1 Ameiurus melas | reverse complement strand
TTCAGGGACGCTTGCCTCATTGTCATGGCAATGGTTTGTGCCCAGGTCAGATTACGTCAGCGTTTGTTGGAAAATCATACCACACTGTTCAGACATTCCAAGACCGACAAACACAGATTGAACATGTTCAGTAAGTGAAAACGAACGCAGACGTGTCTGTTGTCTACACAACTGCACATTACACTACAACTACACATTACACTACAACTGCACATTACACCACATTGTACAGTGAATTTACGAACACACACATACACAAAGACACACACATAGGAACACACACACTAAAGTGTTTCCCTACTGCTGATCATGTCTCAGTAAAACATTATTACAGCTGTGTCACTCTGTATTTTTATATATAATTTAATAATTATATATATATATATATATATATATATATATATATATATATATATATATATATATATATATATATATATAAGTATATAATAATTATATATATATATTTATAATAATTATATATATATATATATATATATATATATATATATATATATATATTATTTTTTTCAGGTGATTCAAGGAAGTTTGACCCGAGTTTTAAAGGCCCGATACATAACAGGTGAGACAGACAAATTTATGAACTTTACTAAACCATTAACGCACAGTAGCTATTTTTTTTTTTTTTTTTTGAACTTCTTTTTATTCCATTTTATCAAGTGCAGCCGTACAGTGCAATTGTAATACAGGAATATAGCACAGGTATACATGTCTTACAGTGCAGTCCATGGTTTCCAATATCCTTTCAGTGTCCACACATATTTCCCCCTCATGGGACAAAATGGTAAGTAAGGGGTTACAACCACCAATACAGTAAATAGATAAAAATAAATAAATCAATAAAAAGGATAAAAATAGAGGCACAGTAATAATGAATGAACAATAGTAATGCGTGAATAACATCAAGATGGCATTCAGATTTAGATAATAAAGAGAATCTTCTCTACAACGGCGAGTTGAGTTGATGCCAAAGAGCTCCATTTTGGTCTCATCTGACCACAACACTTTCACCCAGATGAGACCAAAATGGAGCTCTTTGGCATCAACTCAACTCACCGTGTTTGGAGAAGGAGGAATGCTGCCTATGACCCGAAGAACACCATCCCCACCGGCAAACATGGAGGTGGAAACATTATGCTTTGGGGGTGTTTTTCTGCTAAGGGGACAGGACAACTTCACAGCATCAAAGGGACAATGGACAGGGCCATGTAGCCAGGGCATTGAAAATGAAAAGTAATTACTAAGTCATTACCAAGTACTAAGTCATGTTTTGCAGAGGGCTCAAATACTTATTTCCCTCATTAAAATGCAAATCAATTTATAACATTTTTGACATGCGTTTTTCTGGATTTTTTTGTTGTTATTCTGTCTCTCACTGTTCAAATAAACCTACCATTAAAATTATAGACTGATCATTTCTTTGTTAGTGGGCAAACGTACAAAATCAGCAGGGGATCAAATACTTTTTCCCTCACTGTATATATGTGATATGATCTTTTTAATGGTTCTTTTGATTATTAACATAAAAAATCATTCTATATTGGATGGCGAAGTGCTTAGTTTATCCCATTCTTTGTGTGTCTGTATGTAATGCTTTAGCTGCAGGTATCTAAAAAAATAATGTGCTGGCAAATTACATTTATGTTGGAGCTGTTCAAATGACAATATGACTCCTCCCTCAAATAACTGATCTAACATAATTAGACAATTTTCTTCCCATTTTTTTAACCCTGCCTCACACAGTAGCTATTTTGAATACATACAGAGAGCTGTTAGGGACCTAAGTTTGGCACAGAGCCCTAAAATGGCCGACTTTCTAATAAGAACACTAAGTAATTATGAGCTCCTGTAAGCAATGTGTGAAACTATGCAGTGTGTGTGTGTGTGTGTGTGTGTGTGTGTGTGTGTGTGTTTCAGGAGCTGCACTGATGTACTGTGTTGTATCCTTTTCATCCTGGCACTGATGGGGTACTTTGCAGTGGGAATTCTGGGTAAATTTACTCTCTATGCGTCTTTTATACAGAATATAGAGACTAAACTGCTAAGAATAGACAAATAAGTAAATACATGTGTGTGTGTGTGTGTGTGTGTGTGTGTGTGTGTGTGTGTGTGTGTGTGTGTGCACAGCCTGGTCTCAGGGAGATCCAAAGAAGGTGATTTACCCCACAGACAGCAGGGGGCAGTTCTGTGGGCAGCAGTTCACATCACTGGAGTAAGTGAAAGAGAGCTGAACACTACTGAGCAGTGTTATTGTTCAAAGTGGTGCAGGTCAGGTTTTCACAATGATTATAGGGGGCCAAGCACTGTAGAGGTCAGTGGCTGATACGCAGTGCAGTGGGGTAAAGGGGTTGTTGGGGAAGCAGGTGTGGCGGGGTACACATCTGGAATAAATGTCTTTAAATAATTTTCCTGTAAGTCGTGAGTGTGCGTAGATGGCGATGTAAAGTTGGTTTGACTCAGTGAGTCAGGAGCTGTTCTGCTTGGTGATTTGTGTTTTCAGGAAAAAGCCTCTGCTGTTTTACTTCAACATTCTGAAGTGTGCCAGTCCACTAGTGCTGTTGGAGTTGCAGTGCCCTACCACACAGGTTTCTACCCCTCTTAATCTCCATCTGCCCCTCTAACTGCTCCGTCTACTACTCTAATCACCCCATTTACCCGTCTTAATCTCCATCTGCCCCTCCAACCGCTCTGTCTACCACTCTAATCACCCCATTTTCCACCTTACTCTCCATCTGCCCCTCTAGCCGCTCCATCTACCACTCTAATCACCCCATTTTCCACCTTACTCTCCATCTGGCCCTCTAACCACTTCATCTAACCACTCTAACCACCCCATTCACCCCTTTACTCTCCATCTGCCCCTCTAACTGCCTCACACATTCCTCTTACCTCCCCATATACCCTTCTAACCACCTCATCTACCCCTGTAATCTTACCCCTCTAAGTCCTCAATCTATTTAAAACCTCTAACCCTCCCATTCACTCCCTTAACCACCTATCAACCGATCAAACCCCCATCTACTACTCTCAGAGTAAGTTAAACATGATATACACCAGTGTAACGGCATGATTATTATCCCTGTTATGTGTGTGAATGTGTGTGAATGTGTGTGTGTCTGTGTGTGTAGATATGTGTAGAGACGTGTCCGGATCGTTTCCTGACCCTGGTGAAGGCGAAGCTGAATACTCAGAACTGGCAGTATTATTCACAGTTTTGTAAGCAGGACGTCGACCTCACAAAGGTGTGTATCCACAACGCTGTGTTCTGATTGGCTGAGAGCAGAAATCATGTATACATGAGCGTTCTAATCATAGTCTATACACTAACTGTTATGTCGCGATTATGCTAACCTGTATCACCTCACTTATTGTCTTCATGTCATTCATCACTCACGAAGTAGCTTGGTAGCTTGCTATCTGCACCAATCACATCACACCAGGATGCCCCGCCCATAGTTACCAAAGTGTGTGTTTGTCTTTTTTGTGTTCTCAGTCTGCACCAGAGCTCCTGCGGGACAAGGCGTGTCCAGCTATGATCTTTCCCAGCAAGGCGTGTAAGTTCATAATCATCTTCTAGCAACCTGATGTAGCATTATATCCATAGCTAATGTTGTTAGCATGAAGTCTCCTGCAGGTTGGAACTGATTTAAATGATTGCCCTGTATTTGGACTGACAAAAGCATCCTCTCATGATGCTCCAACCACCATGTATCACAGTGGGACTGGTGTTCATGGTGTTGTTTTTTTGTGGCAGTTTTGCTAACATTGTTTCCATGGACAAACCAGATGTAGCAATACAATGATGTAAAATATAACCACAATTCCGAAAACATTGGGGCAGTGATTTGTAAATGTACTTTGACTTGTATTTAAACAAAAAATGTATAAAGACAAGGTGTTTGATGTTTTATCTAATCAGCTGTATAGTTTTTTTAAGATAACATTTATTTTTAAACTGATGCATGCAACACATTCCAAAAAAGTTGAAATAAGAAGGTGATGTGAAACAGGTGATACAATTGTCTAATCATAGCATATAAGGAGCTTCCAAAAAAGGTCTGGTCCTTCAAGAGCAAGGATGGGTCGAGGCTCAGCAGTCTGCCAACAGATGAGTCAGAGAATAATCCAACACTTTGAGAACAACATTCTCCAAAGACATCAGTAGGATTTTGGGCATTTCACTTTATACAGTGCACAATATAATTAAAAGATTCAAGGAATCCAGTCAAATCTCGGTGTGCAAAGGGCAAGGCTGAAAACCACTTCTGAATGCATGTGATCTCCGATCCCTCAGACGTCACCGTCTTAAAAACCATCATGATTCTGTAATGGATATCCTGACATGGGCTCAGGAATACTTTGGTAAACCTTTCTCAGTAAATACCATTTACTGCTGCATCCACAGATGCAAGTTAAGGTTTTACTATACAAAGCAGAAGCCAAACATAAACACTGTCCAGAAGCACCGCCGACTTCTCTGGGCTCGGTCTCATCTGAGATGGGCAGTAGCACAGTGGAATCGTGTTTTGTGGTCCAACGAGTCAACATTTCAAATAGTTTTTGGACAAAACAACCGTTGGGTTTTTCGGGCCAAAGAGGAAAAGGACAATTCAAGCTGTTATCAGCGTCAGGTCCAAAAGCCAGAATCTGTCATGGTTAGGGGGGGTGTCAGCGCTCATGGCATGGGTAACTTGCACATCTGTGAGGGCACCATTAATGCAGAAAGATATGTACACATTTTGGAGCACCATATGTTGCCATCCAGAGCAGGACAACACATTCTGCCCAGATTACAAGCGCATGGCTGCGTAAGCAGAGAGTGCAGGTACTAGCATGACCTGTGCAGTCCTGACCTGTCTCCGATTGAGAGTGTGTGGCACGTTATGAAGAGCAAAATAAGGCAATGAACAGTACAGCTATACAGCTGTGTAGCTGAAGAAATTCATAATGGATGAATGGGGGGAAATTACACTTTCTAAACTTAACCAACTGGTATCTTCAGTGTCATAACGCTTAATAAGTGTTATTAAAAGAAAAGGTGATGTTACACAGAGGTAACTGTCCCAACTTTTTTGGAGTGGGTTGAAGTCATCATATTTGAAATTAGTGTATATTTAAAAAAATAAATTTAATTCACATAAATTAGGTTTTCCAAAGTAAAATGCGTTAATGTGTTTTCAATATTGTACAGGGTGAATTGAATTTTCAAATGATTCTTTTTTTTTTGTTGTTTAGTTTTTTCCATACTGTCCCAACTTTTTTGGAATTGGGGTTGTACAATAATGTCACATGTTGACATTCTGTACTAGAGGTATAGGAAAATGGATTTATTTCATAATCATAAGAGTCATTAATGTGTGTGTGATTCCCTCAGTTACACGCCGATGCCTCCCGGCTCTGGAGACGAAAAAGGGTGGAGTTGTTGTTATCGGCAACGAGACGTCTTTCACAGCTGAAAATAACACGAGTGTAAACACCACTGACCTGCTAGAGGCATCAAAGTGAGTGTGTGTGTGTGTGTGTGTGTGTGCATGCGTGTGTGTAGGTATTTCCATATGTTTAACAAAACATAGTACTTTGTGAATGATTGATAATGGGCTATGTCCCAAATCACATTCAGAGTATATTACACTTTACAAATTACACTTCTGTAGGTAAATGTAGATACAGTACAATGGTTTGAGACACAGCCACATGCAGTGTACTATCGTACAGCACTCATATTAGCAAGCTGAAGGTAAAGCAAACTAACTAGATTTAGCTTGGGGCTGCATCCCAAATCACATAACACAGTGTTATATAATAACCTGTTAAAGTAGTGCAGTACAGTAGATTGCTATGGATGCAGGAGTATTTAGTGCAGTACTGTGTGGTTTAGGACACAGTCACAGGAAAGAACTCTGACTCTGTCCTCTTTATCAACGTTTAATATTGTGTGATTTGACAGGAAGTCGAACATTGTGATGGAGGCGCGGCAGGTGTTCATGAGGATCTTTGAGGATTACACACAGTCCTGGCACTGGATCCTGCTGTGAGACTCACACAAACATACACACACACAGGTTCAGGTTCTAACACTTTCAGGTTCTAACATATTTAGGTTCTAACTCATTCAGGTTCTAACATGTTCAGCTCATTCAGGTTCTTGATTTAGAACCTCTCCATTGTAGCTTTAGGTCTCAGGGTCGTTGTTCTGTTGGAAGGTGAAGCTCTGCCCTCCAGTCTGTGGAACAGGTTAACTTGAAGGATTGTCTTGTATTTGGACTGACTAGTTTCCCTGCTTATGAAAAATTTCTCCACAATGTGATGCTACTGCCACCATGCTTCACAGTGTGGCTGGTGTTCTCAGTGCTGCTTTAAGGCCAGCTCTAGCACCTTGCGCTAAGGCTAAAAGTTCTCTCTTTCTCTCCACATCTCTCCCCACCCCCTTTCTCTATCTCTCTCTCTCTCTCTTAGTGGGTTGGCAGTAGCAATGGTGCTCAGTCTGCTGTTCATCGTGTTGTTACGGTTGTTAGCGGGGGTGATGGTGTGGGTGATGATCATCATGGTGCTGCTCGTTATTGCATACGGTGATAAACTTACAAACAACTTTCATTCAACATTAAACACACACTAGAGTTTACACATTAAAGTCACTTACAGTGAGGGAAAAAAGTATTTGATCCCCTGCTGATTTTGTACGTTTGCCCACTAACAAAGAAATGATCAGTCTATAATTTTAATGGTAGGTTTATTTGAACAGTGAGAGACAGAGTATCAACAAGAAAATCCAGAAAAACGCATGTCAAAAATGTTATAAATTGATTTGCATTTTAATGAGGGAAATAAGTATTTGATCCCTCTGCAAAATATGACTTAATACTTGGTAATGACTTAGTAATTACATTTTCATTTTCAATGCCCTGGCTGAGGGAAGGAGGTTCTCTCCCAAGATTTGACGCTACATGGCCCCGTCCATCGTCCCTTTGATGCTGTGAAGTTGTCCTGACCATTTGGCAGAAAAACACCCCCAAAGCATAATGTTTCCACCTCCATGTTTGATGATGGGGATGGTGTTCTTGGGGTCGTAGGCAGCATTCCTCCTCCTCCAAACACGGCGAGTTGATTTGATGCCAAAGAGCTCATCTGACCACCAGAGGACAACTGGGTGAAAGTGTTGTGTGTGTTTGGAGGAGGAGGAATGCTGCCTATGACCCCAAGAACACCATCCCCACCATCAAACATGGAGGTGGAAACATTATGCTTTGGGGGTGTTTTTCTGCTAAGGGGACAGGACAACTTCACCGCATCAAAGGGACGATGGACGGGGCCATCAATCGGGGGGTTCAAATAAACCTACCATTAAAATTATAGACTGATCATTGAACGTACAAAACCAGCAGGGGATCAAATACTTTTTTCCCTCACTGTACATCTCTGTCTTTGTTTCTCTCTGTCTGTTGTGCATGTATGTGTGTGTGTTTGTAGGTATATTTCACTGTTACATGCAATACGTGCAGTTTCAAGGACAGCCTGGTGCAGATGTGTCTATCACAGACCTGGGTCTGCAGACGGACTTCTCTGTGTATCTGCAGCTGCAGCAGACTTGGCTTGCCTTCAGTGAGACTCAAGTCACTCCCTCACTCTAACACAGCTGTGTCACAAACCACACACACCCTACTCACTATATGTCATGTGTTAAAGCATAAAACAGTGTGTTATTTCCAGTATACAACATTACCCATAATGCACCATGATGTGTGAAGGTGAAGTGTGCCCTACACAGTGAACAGGTGTGTGTGGTTTAAAACACACCCACAGCGTCACTAAATATTACCAGTATGTTCAATACAGAATGCTCCTGCTAATGATGAAGATGATGGTGTGTGTGTGTGTGTGTGTGTGTGCCAGTGATCATCCTGTGTATTGTGGAGGTCATCATCATCCTCCTGCTCATATTCCTCAGGAAACGTCTCCAGATTGCCATTGCTCTGATTAAAGAGGCCAGCAGGTAACACACACACACACACACACACACACACACACACACACACACACAGTAATCTAACTTCGCCCTCTCTGTGTCTTTGTATTTCAGAGCGGTGGGTCATGTGATGTCATCACTGTTCTATCCCCTGCTGACCTTTGCCCTTTTGGCTCTGGTAATTGCATACTGGGCCATCACTGCTGTGTATCCTACACACACACACACACACACACACATATTAATGTAGGTTCTAACACTCTAACCACTGACTGTTACAAAGCACTGACACTGGAGACTCCTTCCTTAAATGTTACATAAACATCTTCTTACAGATCAGCGATTACACATTTATTAATCTGTTTTTTATCAGTGGAGCATCCACTGTACACATCCCTGCAAATGAGCTGTTACTATGGAAATGATAACATATTAGAACGTTAATAATAATAAACCTGCACTATTGTCAGAGCTGCTGTTCTAGAGAATTAATCAACACCTTGTGACCAATCACAATCCAGAACTCAGCAGCAGTCTAGGTGAATTTCCTCTCTGGCTCTGTTTACACTAGTGCATTTTCGTTTTAAAACGAAAACGATCCTCATCCACACTGGCGTTTCCACTGTGTTTCAAAAATGTTCTCCGTCCACACTACACGACCGAATACGCATGTCACATGACCGTTAGTGTAAACAGTGTAAACAGGAAGTTGGTTGCTAGTCCAAACCGTTGGTCCATGTAGGGCTTACACCGCGTGAAATGAGATTTGCTACTGATTTCTCTAATCATAGATCACCTCTTGCGCATGTAGGCAGCTGCAGTATTATAAAATACAGAATTTAACTGCATAAGAATGACAACAAAGCCATTAAAGCTTACGGTTCAGTCTCTGTGTTGTTGTGTATACAATCAAGGTAGCGTAATGGTCATGTGGTAGGGGCTTGACGAATCAGGGAAGGATACACAATGGCCCCTTCGTTTTCAAAAGTCTTCGTTTTTTGGTCTGTTTACAGTGAAACGCAAGCCCGGAGTTTTCAAACTAAAACGGGCCCTTCGACAATGATAACCGTAGCAAAAGTTGTGCGTTTTAAAACAAAAACATCACCAGTTTAAACAGGGCCTCTGTCTCGCTCACACACACACACTCTCCTAAACACACAACAATGCCTCATTTATTTCAAATCTCGCACTCGTTACTGAAGGCGGCGGTGAGAATTTCTCCACTGAGCTACAAACAAAGTCTGCTCTGTCCTCCGTGTTTCTCTCACACACATCATATTGTTCCATGAAGAGTAGTTTAGTGACTGTGCAACATGTTCCTTAATGAACTCCTGCAGTTTTCTCTCGACGTCCAACACTGCGGTGTATAAAGTGTTCAACAACAGTGAGTGTGAGTTCAGCAGGCAGACGTGTGACCCTCAGGTCAGTCGCATGACCAATAATAATAATAAATAACAATAATAATAACAATAATAATAATAGTGCAGATGTTTCAATAAACCTTTGATGTGTGTGTGTGTGTGTGTGTGTGTGTGTGTGGTGTGTTCCAGACGTTTAACATTTCAAACATATCCTCGGTGTGTCCTGACGCTGAGTGTATATTTGCGTTTTACGGCGGTGAAACGTTCTATCACAGGTTCCTGATTCTGTTCCAGTTCTATAACCTCTTCCTGTTCTTTTGGTGTGTTAACTTTGTGGTGGCATTGGGTAATGTGACCCTGGCCGGAGCGTTCGCCTCCTACTATTGGGCCTTCAAAAAACCTGAAGATATCCCAGCATTCCCCATCTTCAGCTCGTTCGGCCGCGCCCTCAGGTCTGTGTGTGTGTGTGTGTGTGTGTGTTGTTTATACATCTCATATTTACATTTAAATGTCACTTTATTAGAAATTTTATTTGATATAATTTATATTTTTTAACAATGTTTCAGATTAAAGTGTGACATTTTCTGATTATTAAACTTTCTTGTCACTTTTTGAGAACTGAATTTTTTCTCTTCAAAGTGAAAATGAGCTGTAATGAATAATGTCATGATTAACACTGTGTGTGTATGTATCAGGTATCACACAGGTTCTCTGGCATTTGGTTCTCTCATTCTGGCGATCGTTCAAGTGATCAGAGTTGTGCTGGAGTACCTCGATCACAAACTGAAAGGTGTGTGTGTGTGTGTGTGTGTGTGTGCCTGTCTGTCTGTCTCTTGCGGTCTGTCTGTCTGTGACCCGTGGTGCTTGTGTGTGATTGTTTGGAGGTGTTATTACCTCGTCTCACAGAACGAACACATTAAATACAGATGATTAACTTTCTGTGTTTAATTTTTGTCCTTTTCTGGTTTCTTGCTATTGTTCCTGCAGGAGCTGAAAACAGATTTGCGAAGTTCCTGCTCAGCTGCCTGAAGTGTTGCTTCTGGTGTTTGGAGAAGTGCATCAAATTCATCAACAGAAATGCCTACATCATGGTACACACACACACACACACACACACAGCTCAAAGGTGTTCATTGTGTGAAATTTGCTTCTGTAGGTCTGCACTCAGGCTCCGAGGCTAATGTTAAGGTCACAGTTTAGCCTGGCACTAACGGTGTGTCTTTTTAACACATCAGGTGGCGATTTACGGTAAAAACTTCTGCACATCTGCTAAAGACGCCTTCTTCCTCCTCATGAGGAACATTGTCAGGTAAGAACACAGGGCACTTTCTGATGACATCATCATCTCACTCCTGTGTCTATATGTGTGTAATAACCATTTGTGTGTACTGTGTGTGTGTGTGTGTGTGTGTGTGTGTCTTAGGGTGGCCGTTTTGGACAAAGTGACTGACTTCCTGTTGTTTCTGGGGAAACTGCTTATTGTGGGGATTGTAGGTGAGTAACTAGTGTGTGTGTGTTTGTGTGTGTGTGTGTGTGTGTGTGTGTGTTTGGTTCATGTTAACGAATGTGAGAATGTCACTGTGTGATCAGGAATCGGCTCCTTCTTCTTCTTCTCTGGGAGGATAAAGGCTGTGGAGGAAGCAGCACCATCATTAAACTACTACTGGGTTCCTATACTGGTGAGACACACACACAAACACACCCTTGCGCGCACACATACACTCTCGCACACACACACACACCCTAGCGTACACACACACACACCCTTGCACATACACACGCACTCACATACACACACGCACTCTCACACACACACACCCTCGCACATACACAAGCACACACACTCGCACACTCACACACGCACTCTCGCACATACACACACTAGTGATAATGATGTCACAGTTTTATACCGTGTGTGTCTGTGTGTGTGTGTCTGTGTGTGTGTGTGTGTGTGTGTGTTTCTCTCTCCAGACGGTGGTATTTGGGGCGTATGTGATCGCTCACGGCTTCTTCAGTGTGTATGCGATGTGTGTGGACACACTGTTCCTCTGCTTCTGTAAGTGTGAAACCATATGTGTGCGTGTGTGGGTATGTGTGTGTGTGTAGGTTTCTCTCCTCCTTTCTCGTCTCTTTCTATTCCACATTTTCTCTGATACTTTTGCTTAGCTTCAGTGCTAATCCTTTTCTCTCTGTCTGTTTTCACCTCTTCTTCTTTGCCCTGCCCCCTGCTGTCTCTCTGCTCCTAACAACCTGCTAACACTCTGAAACACTCAAGGTGAGGACCTGGAAAGGAATGACGGCTCCACTGAGCGGCCATACCTCATGTCCCCCGAGCTGCATGACATTTTATCTATTAGCAAAGTGGCAGAGGTGGAAGAAAGAAAAGAAGGAGAAGAAGAAGAAGTGGCACTTCAGGAAAATGGAGAAGTGCAGCTCAAACAGCAGGAGAGTCTCAAGCAGGAAAATGAGGAAGAAACACCATTAATGCAGGAGACAGTGTTAAAGCAGGAAGTAATGTTAACACAGGAAGTGCCGCTAAGACAGGAAGTAGCACAAACACAGGAAGTAACACTAACACAGGAAGTGCCGCTGAATCAGGAAACAACAGGACTGCAGGTAACGACACAGAAGGAAGAAGCAGAGCTAATGTTAACACCGGCCGCTGTGAGAGTAAAGGAGGAAAAAAAAGAACAAGTAGTTGAATTAGCGATGACAGGTCCTCAAAACATAGTGCAGCAAAATGGAATTCACGAGGACGACATGCAAGAGGCCGAGGAGTCACGAGAAGAAGAAGAAGAAGAACAGCAGGAACCAGAAGAACCAAAGCCTCTGGAGAATGGTCCTCAGGAGAGCGAGACTCCGTTAACGCCTCAGAACGAGTGACATAACATGACGAGAAACAGTGACGTGTGCTGACGTTAACTATTAATACTAAATTAGCATGTTCCTGTTTAGACGGTTGTAAATAAACCTCATAGTTTCTCTTTCTGGATTCGTCTTCATCACACTAACTAACCTGGCTAGCTAAGCTCAGCTAAGCTAACTGATGCTAACTAGCTCTGGTGAGGGAGTTTGGTCCAATCACATTTGGACCAATCACAGTCAGGAGGCGGAGTTTGATATGCAGTTCCGAGAATTTCTTGCTTCTTGAGACATACAGTTGGTTTGAATTGTTTCATTGTTGTTAGCTTCAGGAGGTTTGAGAGCAAATTGTAACCATTGTAACGACTTTCAATCTGTCATCCAGTGAGCACTGGTGTAACTGTTATACAGACTGATGTTCACTACAGTTGTGTTCCTGAATCACAGAGAGCGTTCAGTCAGCCATGTTTGCAGGCTGAAAGGGGACGCTCTCTGCCTGCTTCTGAATAATAATATTCTGATAATAATATTTCTTGTTAAATATTGCGGTGTGTGTAGACATGATAATCAGTGTGTTTGTGTGCATTATGGTGTTTTTCAGGAATGTGCTTGTGGTTTAGCATTGCTATGTTTACAAAGATCAGAACAAAAGGTTGTGAAATGATTTGAAATGAAGTGAAATGAAAATAATCGACTAACGTGTAACCGTTTACTTTGTGGAGCTGGGGTTCGTCCTCGTGATGTCATAAACACAGATAAATACGTGAATGTTTAATATTGGGCTAGCGGTTTGCTAACGCTAGCTAACTCGAATTAGCATGCTGTTAAACACACTAAAGTGAAGTTGCTAGCTCAAGGAGGATAGCTAGCTCAGTAGCTAATGTCATACTAGTTATTGAACCTGAACATTTCAGGAGGTACGGCCACGCCCACTGCCATGACTAAAGCTTTGGCCACGCCCACTACAGTGAAGGTGATTTTCTGCCTTACCTCTTTTTCTACCTCTTTCTCATTTTTCCATCTTTGTATGTTGTTTCATGTGACTTTCAGTGAATAAACTGTTGCTTGCTTTAACTCATCATCTGAGTGCTAATGCTAACACTAACATTCTCCTCACTACCCTGCTGCTTTACAGTGGTACAGTCCACTGTGGGCATGCCCCAATTTTACACTGTGCACATCAGCGCACTGGAGCTCTGTAATACATTTTTATATTTATATTTTTGTTTATTGTTTATGTATATTATTGTTTATAGATTTATATAACATGATTTTGTGTTTTGAGTGTATAGATATTTTTATGGATACATATTTATTTGTTGTTATGTTATTTAGATTTTATGCTATATTTTGTGTTTTTTATTATTATTATTATTATTATTATTATTATTATTATTATTATTCTTACTGATATGAGGCTGTTTGTGGTCAGTGGAGGATCTGGAGCGTAATGACGGCTCAGCTGGCAAGCCCTACTTCATGAATCAGGATCTGATGAAGACGCTGAAGAAGAAGAACTTGGCCTGGTCTGACCAGTGAGGGGAGGGAGATGTCACCTACACCCTACCTAGTGTACTATAACTCACCTCTGTACCCTCAGATGTCCCTCAGCACACTTCACTTTATCTGGGATCTGAAATCATCAATCCTCAGATAGTGTTCGGCAGCTCACCAAACCACAAAACATCTGATTGAATCAAGTATACATTAGTTTGGCTAAACAATTGATACTGCACCCTACTTGGTGCACTATATGTCCAGTACTGAGATTACGCTCCCGCCTTCATATTTAAGTGTACTACATTACATAGGGTAAAGAGTCTTCTGTGCTGCGTAGTGCACTGCACCACACATATTAAATAATTTTTTCTACACTTGCGTATCCACTGTATAGATCTAATATAGAAAAATAAAATTAGAGATTAAAGTGTAGTGAAATGATGCACCCTATACCCTAATTAGTGCACTATAATCTGAAGTATTTTGAGATGAAGCCCCCTGTTATGTAAATATGAAATAATACAGTATATATCACACCCTGTGTAGTGCACTAGATGTCTAACAGGGTGTGTGTGTGTGTGTGTGTGTGTGTGTGTGTGTGTGTGTGTGTGTGTGTGTGTGTGTGTGTGTGTGAGAATGTTTGAGCTGTCAGCATTTACATTTATATTTACATTTCCTCGCGCTGCAGTAAAAGTGTTGAAATTTAACTGTTTTTTTTCTTTTTTAGCAGTTTTGTATTTAAATTGCACTATGATCAAACAATTACTAATGTATTAATACGAAACTGTAAATACTATCAAATGTGAGCAGAATTAAACGATGTTTTTAAAGTAAAAAACAAAACAAAAAACGTGAAACAACAACAATTCAGTCCGGAAACCAACTAAACCTCATCATTGTGTATTTATTACACTGTTCACCTACTTTCATATTTTAAATAAACAAAATGACAAAGGCATTTTTTGGTTTGTTTCTTTTCCTACTAAGCTGCGTGTGTGCGGGGCTTAGAGACTCAGGACACGCCCGTTCAGGAAGTGTCCGGGTTGCTAAGCAACGCACGCGCTGAGTTAATCAAACACAGAGAGAAAGAGACAAACTCCCGAGTTTAAATAAAAATCTCAGAAATATTCTGATTTTTTATTAAAATGCCGGCGACCTTCAGCTCGAAGAGCTCCAGACCTCCGATTCAAGACCAAATCTCAGAGTTACAGAGAAAAATCCAGCTGCTGGGTAAGTAAATAACCCCTCTCTCTCTCTCTCTCTCTCTCTCTCTCTCTCTCTCTCTCTCTCTCTCACACACACACACACACACACACACAGGTACAGAGATCTGGAGTTAACATTATATTAACATTACATTTCTACACACATCTCACTACAGAACTCATGAGATCATAAACACTAACAGTCCAAACTCTGAATGTAGAAATGAAACAATCAAAGGTCAATAGAATTAAAGACACAGCTTGGTGATATATATATATATATATATATATATATATATATATATATATATATATATATATATATATATATATATATATATATATATATATATATATATATATATATGTAGAGAGAGAGAGATAGAGAGAGAGAGAGAGAGAGATGCAAATGGAGGAGGAATGAATGTACAGTGGTATATAATATAATAAATATTTAAAAGGATTAAATTATTGTTGCATTAAATGCACAATGAACAGACCCTGTTGGCAGGTTTACTTGTTCAGGTAAGAGACTTCCTGGTGGAAAAAAGCTGTTCTTGTGTCTGGCTGTCCTGCTGCTTAGTGCTCTGTAGCGCCGACCAGAGGGCAATATTCAAAGAGAATGTGGGTTGGGTAAGAGGGTTCCAAAGAGGTTTTCTTAGCTCTTTTTCGATCTGGAGGTATAAAGTTCTTGGAGGTTGGGCAGAGGGGCATGTATTATTTTCTCAGCAGTCCTGGCTGTCCGTTGTAGTTTCCTTCTGTCAGATTTGGTGGCTGAACCAAACCAGACAGTTATAGAAGTACCCAGGACAGACTCAATGACGGCTGAGTAAAACTGTATCAGCAGCTCCAGTATCAGGTTGAGCTTCCTCAGCTAGTGAAGGAGATACAACCTCTGCTGGGCCTTTTTCAAAATGGAGTCTATGTAAGCATCCTACTTCAGGTCTTGAGCGATGGTGGTGCCCAGGAACCTGAATGACTCCACTGCTGTTCTTGATGGTGAGATGGAGGGAGTGCAGGGGGGTTCCTTCTGAAGTCTACTGTCATGTCCACTGTTTTGAGCGTGTTCAGCTCAAGGTTGTTGTGACCATACCAGGCAGCCAGCCGTTCAACTTCACGTCTGTATGCAGCCTCGTCCTCTTCCGGATCAGGCTGATGACTGTGGTGTCATCTGCAAACTTCAGGAGTTTCACACAAGGGTCCTTAGCAGTGCAATCGTTTGTATACAGAGAGAAGAGCAGAGGAGACAGAACACATCCCTGAGGAGCACCAGTGCTGACAGTGAGAGTCCCAGATGTGAGTTTCCCCAGTCTCACTCGCTGTTGTCAGTCTGTCAGGAAGCTGGTGATCCACTGAGCACGGAGAGTTGGGTCAGTTTGCTTGAGAGCAGTTCAGGCATGATGGTGTTGAAAGACGAACTGAAGTACACAAATGGGATATCTATGTCCCTGCTGTCAAGGTCTTGCAGGATATAAAGTCTCTGGTATACTTTGTTTTATTTTATGTGTATGCTAGTGTATATGCACAGTTGTACGCACAGTCTTTCACAATATACTCCATTTGACATGTACTTGTACACAGGCGGTCGACACCTGTCCATTAAAACAACTTGCACTACCCCTCCTGGCCTACAAGAGTCAGTACAGAGCAGTAAAGCAGGTCTTCTAGTGTGAAGTCCGACAACGAAGAAGAATCACAACAACATGAAGAACAATGCTTGGGCAATCTCTCCGCATGATTATCACCCATATACAAATCCTCCTTAAGGCTACGATTATACAAATGCGGGCATTTCTAATCTGCACTCGTTTTCTTCTCTTCTGTTTATTCTTCAACTACCTTGAGGATCAACGGGCCTGGGTCACTGCTGCCGCCTTGTGGAACAACTAAATAGTGCAAAAGAATTAAATGCACATGTGACCTGTTGGGCGCACGTACAGTACACGCATACTCTGCTGATGTACTTTTGCATCACGCATACAACGGACATTGCTGTTCCCAGCGTATGTGTAAAAAGTGAAGCATACTTTCTACTTTATCCACTTGCCCAGGTTTCAGTGAAGCACAATGAAGCCGAGTTTAAAACGTCCATGTTTGTGCGTGTGATGAGAAGGAGTTTGTCCATTTTGCTAGGAAGGTATCGGAGATTCACTAGATGGACACTTGGGAGCGTGGTTTTGAAGCTGGGTTCACGCAGCTTTAACCAGTGAACCGGCGCGCTTCCTTCGTTTGCGTCTGAGAGTGCGTTTGAACAGCACCGCTGCTCCTTCGACTAGAATGTCGAACAAAAACGTTTTCTGGTGTGTGCTGAATAATGTTCAAAAGTTCATCTCTGGTTAAAAAAAAACTGATAGGAAAAGAATTAGTAACCACAGAACTAACAAACAAAAACTCCACACCGGCCATCCGCGGCACCATCTTGTGTATATATAAGGTGTAAAATCAACTTCTGTGTATATTACACTGTAGGTCCTTGAAGCACCTTTTGTTTTGTTTTGTTTCTTTGTTTTGAACTTTATCAGTGTCCAATATTTATTCACGTGGATATTTTTTTGTTAAATATCAATTATATTTTATTTAAATAATCTTAATTTAGATATAAAATATATAAGATTTTAAATATATATAATATTTCATCTGTACATACGTATTCTATTTTATGTACATTGTTTTATTATATTTTTTAAATGTAAGTTATTTTTACTTTTCGGTTTGTAAACAGCTTTCGTAAAAGGCCTATAGTACCCTTGTCTTTTTATTTCGAAGTGTTATGCTGAAGCGATGACGTGTAGTTCCTCTTTGTGTCCACTAGAGGGAGACAAAAGCTCGCAGTATGAGAGCTCACAGAGTTTAATAAAGAAGAACAGAGAGAAAATCCTGCAGCTCAGATTGGAGAATAAACTCCTACATCGGAAACTGGCCGAGACGCTTGCGGTAAGGACACACCAATTTTACTACTACTATTATTATTATTATTATTGATGATGATAATAATAATAATAATAACAATAATAATAATATCGGGGGTTTCCTCCGGGTACTCCGGTTTCCTCCCCCAGTCCAAAGACATGCATGGTAGGTTGATTGGTAGGTTAGTAAATTGTCCATAGTGTATGAATGGGTGTGTGAGTGTGTATTTGATTGTGCCCTGTGATGGACTGGCACCCTGTCCATGGTGTACCCCGCCTTGTGGCGGATGCTTCCTGGGATAGGCTCCAGGTTCCCCCTCCTGAAGAACGAATAAGCGGTTGAAGATGGATAATAATATCTGCGTGATTAGGTTTTGGCTTTGTACTGAGTGTGTGTGTGTGTGTGTGTGTGTGTGTGTGTGTGTGTGTGTGTGTGTGTGGCGCGCGCGCACGCAGGGAGATGAGCAGGTCATCAGGGACGCTTTTCAATTCCGCAGCTCAGAGAAAGCTGCCTACAGGAACATGTCCGGGAAGGTCAGGACACACACACACACACACACACACACACACACACGCGCGCCCATGATTAAGATCAGTTTTTTGTTGTTTTTGTTTTTTATTATTAACACCAATTCCGATAACGTTGGAACAGTATGGTAATGCTGTGTAATAGTAATAAAATGCAAATAAAAACAAAGAGGAGTGATTTGTAAATGTACTTTGACATGTACCTAAAGAAAAACGTATCAACTGCATTTTTTTGTTTGTTTGTTTTTGAAATTGATGCATGCAACACATTCTAAAAAAGTTGGGAAAGGGGTAATTATTACTAATAGAGAAGTTGAAATAAGAAGGTGATGTGAAACAGGTGAGGCATTTCTTTAATCATAGTATGTAAGGAGTCTCCAAAAAAGGCCAGGTCCTTCAAAAGCAAGGATGGGTTGGGCATTTCAGCTTCTACAGTGTACAATATAATTCAAAGATTCAAGGAATCGGTCAAATCTGTGTGTAAAGGGCAAGGCTGAAAACCTTCTGAATGCGTGTGATCTCCAATCATGATTCTGTAATGGATATCCTGACATGGGCTCAGGAATACTTTGGTAAACCTTTCTCAGTAAATACCATTCACTGCTGCATCCACAGATGCAAGTTAAGGCTTTACTATACAAAGCAGAAGCCAAACATCAACACTGTCCAGAAGCACCGCCAACTTCTCTGGGCTCGGTCTCATCTGAGATGGGCAGTAGCACAGTGGAATTGTGTTTGTGATCCGACGAGTCGACATTTCAAATAGTTTTTGGACAAAATAGCCCTCGTATTCTCCGTGCCAAAGAGGAAAAGGGCCATTCAAGCTGTTATCATGGTCAGGTCCAAAAGCCAGCGTCTATCATGGTATGGGGGTGTGTCAGTGCCCATTAATGCAGAAAAAAAATTATATATATATATATATATATATATATATATATATATATATATATATATATATATATATATATATATATATGTTTTTTTTGTTTTTTTTGTTTTTTTTTCTGCATTAATGGGCACTGGCACACCCCCACACCACTGTATATGTATATATAGTGTTATTAACAGAAACGGTGAGGTTTCACAGGGGTAAACAGTTGACTGTCCCAACTTTTTTGGAGTGTGTTCCAGTCATCAGATTTGAAATGAGTGTATATTTTCAAAATTAATTAAATTCACAAAGTAAAACACCTAATAATGTCTTAATAATGTGTTTTCAGGGTCACCTGAATTTTAAAATCTTTTTTTTTTCCGGAATTGGGGTTGTAATTCATATTTGAATGCAACGAGTTGGCTGGTGTTACTGTAATGGCGAATGTTTGACCACAATTCAATTCAATTCAATTTTATTTGTATAGCGCTTTTTATAATAGACATTGTCTTAAAGCAGCTTTACAGAAATATCAATACAAGGTGGCGACAGTGTGTAAGAAATAATGCAGTGGATTTTTAGTAAAACATTTAATTAAACATTTAAGTATAAAGTTTATACCTGAGTAATGTTCAACAATATAATAACACTCAACACTCACAGAGCCAAAATAGATCACACAGACCTGTGTGTGTGTGTGTGTGTGTGTGTGTGTAGAAAGCGGTGCAGATTCTGGATCAGAAAGTGTGTGATAAAGTGAAGAAGTTGAACGCACTGAAACACATGACGAACACACAGCGCCACCGTCTGGAAGAACTGAACACTGACTACAACACAGTGAGAGAAACCAGACCAGGCCTGCTGATTGATGGGGTCGCCACGGTAACACACACACAAACACACAAAATTGTAATGTATTCAGTTATGACATCCACAGAATGAAGGTGATTTCCCACACGTCAATCTTTACACCCCACCATGCTCCGCCACCTATTTAATGTCTTTATCTTGTCAGTAAAAATGCATTTTTGGGGTGAATGTGGTGTGTGTGTGTTGAGCAGAACCTGCGTGTGTTGGAGAACCGGTTAGAAAAAGCACAACTGAAATGTCAGGAAGCCGAACATATCATGAAGAGCTACCAAAAACTAAAGGAGCACCTGCAGGTAACACAGACACACACACACCTACACACACACGCACACACACACGTTAAGACTTACCGTATGGGGTGTGTGTGTGTGTTAGGAGGAGAGTCTAACGTTCCAGTCTCAGTTAGATGAGTTGGAGAATGAGATTATTCTACAGAAACAGGAGCTCAGAGATCTACAGCTAATGAACAACAATGCACATCAGGCCAAAGACACAGCCAAGGTACACACACACGGTGTCTGTACTCTTCTCCTTTCAGGAATGTTGGTGTGTAATGACTGATTGATTTAAACAGTGCCTCATCCTGGTTTTGTGTGTGTGTGTGGGTGTGTATGTGGGTGTGTGTGTGGGTGTGTAGGCAGACCTACAGCGTCAGGAGTTGATGGTGTATGGTGAGAGGAGCGAGAGAGAGCTCACCCTGAACCGCTACAAAAAACAAGCAGAGGAACAAAAAGCACAAACTGACAGGGGTGAACGCAGAGTGAGTCACAGTTACACACAACTACACACAATTATACATTGTAAATATACTACACAACTACACACTACATAATTACACACAGTTACACATTCACATAAACACACAGAGGAACTAAATGTCCAAATTGAAAGGGGTGAAGCCTGAGTGAGTCACAACTTCACACAATTATACACAGAGAACACCAAACAAGCACACACTATACGTGATCCTGCGTGTGTGTGTGTGTGTGTATGTGTGTCTGTCTGTGTGTGTGTGTGTGTGTGTTTGAGCAGTGTTACAGGACAACGTTAATAAGGTTAAAGCCTCAAATCAAACAGGGAAGTGGAGAGTTTATCACACTCCTGCTACAGGATTATATCTACGGAATGTTTAAAATAACCCTGTAACACCAGGCACAGCGGGTGTGTTAATGTGTGTGTGTGTGTGTGTGTGTGTGTGTGTGTGTGTATGTGTGTGTGTGTATGTCAGACCCAGAGGGTGGTGCTGCACACAGATGAGTTGAGTAGTGAAGCCCAGCGCAGTGGAGTAGCAGAAGGAGAGAATGACAAAACCATCTCCAGCTTTGAGGAGGCTTTCCAACGCATCACAGAGGCTACAGGAGTGACTGATATACAGGTTACACGCATACACACACACATACACATGCACACACACACACACACACACACACACACACACACACACACACACACACACACAAGACACACACACTGAAGTGTCCTGTGTATGGCTCTTCACTTAATTTTCTACTGCAGCTTTACAGTCACATGACCATGTATCAGATACATGTCTGAAGTAGAAAATATGTGAGAAAGTCTTGGGTCTGTGTGTGTGTGTGTGTGTAGAAGGTGGTGGAAAGGTTCATATCTCAGCGTGACTCTCACACACAACTGGAGCAGCTGAAGGTGCAGAATGAGCATGAGCTTCAGCGGCTAAAGGAGGAGAGAGACACGGTACTCACTCAGTACCAGGATATGAAGTACTCGGGGGAGACCAAACTGACCCAGTGAGAGAACTACACACGCACACACACGCACACACACGCACACACACGCACACACACACACACACACACACACACACACACACACACACACACACACACACACACACACACAGTAAGGACTTAATACAGAATTTTACTGAATTTACACATATCAATACTCGGACGTAACTACAAACATAAGCGCTATTCAGAAATGATGTGTGTGTGGGGCGGAGTTTATCTAAAACAGAGGCGTGTCTTAGGTATGCTCGATTCTGATCCGGAACTTAAGGGCATGTTTAACTACAGTATGTCACTCTGAAATGTACAATTTGGCTGTAAATACACACACACACACACACACACACACTTTTCAAGGCCAATGTTTTTTAATAATATCATCACTTTAACGTGCAAAGAATGTGTTTGGTTTTTTTTACACGGAGGACAAGGGAGGAGACACATAATAATCCGAGACCTGGCGTATCTGGAGCAGTGAATATTTTATGGATAAAATGATGAATTAAGTTATAGTTTCTCTGTAAGTGTAGCATACGAGCACTTGATCAGCTTTTCCTTCACACCGTGGACACGTTTTCTTTTACAATTAACACAAAAAATTAACACACACACACTGGCTTAATATTATTCATTCAACAAATCGAATATAGTGAATTAAAAGTGTGATCAAATCTTGCTCTCAAGCACTGCCAGAGCATGCTATAAAATATTAAATGTAAAATAACAGTCTGTGTTGAATCAAGTGCTATTCTACATGCTGCTGAATAATGAGTGTGGAAGCCATTTTGTTCAACTAAACCAGTGATTAATGTGAGAATTACAACTAGCACTATTTGTGCAGTACCCTATCCAGGGTGTACCCCGCCTTGTGCCCGATGCTCCCTGGGATAGGCCCCAGGTTACCCCGCGACCCTGAAGGAGTAAGCGGTAGAAGATGGATGGATGGACTATTTGTGCAGTCAGAAGTGGGTAGAGTAGCCAAAAACAAGTACAAGTAAAACTACTTATAAAAAGAATTACTAAGTAACAGTAAAAATATTAACAATGGCTTGAGTAAGAGTAATAAAGTATCCGATGAGAAGACTACTCAAATAGTAAGTTACTTGGGATCTGATTAAAAATCCTGAATCTCAGACTACATGTAAGTCACACCTCTCCTTGAAAGTCTATCTGTTGTATTTATATGATATGAAACCTGAATTCAAGATGAAGCAGCAGACCCGAGTCCTGTGATGGGTACAATAACACACTGTCATTTTCAACACAAAATCTCTGACACACACCCCAAAAAACAAACATTTTCCCAACACCTGACTGTCTTTATTTTCACAACATGTTACCAACACAAACCTGTCAGCATCTGTGTTTAAACAAGACAACAGAGAAGAAAAGGACAGACTATGGAACAGAACAGAAGAGAAAGTGTGTGTAGAGAGAGTGAGTAAGTGTGTGTTAGTATGTGTGTGGGTGTATGTGAGTGTGTGTGTGTTCTGCCTCCTCTTCTTCCCACTCTTCGGTCATTATATTCCAGGACTGAGCCGATTAAAGAAGTGAGCGCATTCAGACCACTCAGCATATCGCAAGACTCACTGCCTCGTTATACATGTATAAAAATAATACATGATATAAACTAATTATTAAAACTACATCTATTCATTAACATTTAACAGTAACGGAGGAACATCATTGACTGTAGCGAAGTAAAATACATTTCTGTGATTAAAAATTAATTTGAGTAAGAGTATAAGTATGGCCAGTTAAACCTACTGTTAAAAAAAGTCACTCAAGTAAATGTAATGAAGTAAATGTAGCGCATTGCTACACACCTCTGCATGCAGAAATCTGTTTAGTGATATACGAGACTCCTATTAGATTTATTTCACCACTCGCAAAATCTCTTTCGTATGTCGTCATATCAGTGTTTAATTTTTCATGTTTAAATTCTCTTTTGTTTTTATGTTACATCATATTACATTGAGTAGCAAAGAAAATAAACCCTGTTTCCTCCTTCAGTCCGTATTTTCTATCCATGATTGTTTTCATGTTTTAAGGTTAATGTTTGGGTTTAAAGACAGTGGTCTAGACGTTATTGAATATATTTGGTAACCTCAGAGGTGTGAACTCCGCGCAGGTGATTTTAATCATCTGAAGGCAGAGCTAAAATAGCTGTGTATCCCGACTCTGAATACCAGCAACTTTCCTCATTGAAATACTGGACTTAAGTGACCGTCTCTTAATTCAACCCTTTAATCTGAAATGGTTTTTAAAAGGTTTGTGTGTGTGTGTGTGTGTGTGTGTGTGTGTGTGTGTTAGTGGGAGGAGGATGTTGGAGGAGTGTGTGTCTCAGTTACATAGGGAACAGCAGAGACGTGATGCAGCTAAAGAGACTCTGGACAGAATCACACACACACTGAACACTGTGAGTAACGCTGTGGAGCATCTGTGTGACAAACTTCAGCACATCACACTGCAGGTACACACACCCACACACACACTAATAGAAAGTAATGTATCTGATTGGTCTTGTGTAGTTACTGTATTTTAGAGCAGTCCTAAATTTTGTGTGTGTGTGTGTGTAGGATGCCCCTGTGCAGCGAGAGTGTGTGTCTCCTCTGTCTGTGTTGGATCTGCTGCAGGAGGCAGAGCTGAAACTGATGCAGCTGCAGGACAAACTACAGGGATGTGATATACACACTCTCATCAAGGAGATGGAGGAGCAGGAGGTGTGTGTGTGTGTGTGTGTGTGTGTGTTGTGTGTGTGTGTGTGTGTGTGAGTGAGTGTGAAACAGATAGGAAGCCTTCATCTGTTTATAAACATTGTATGTATTTGTGTCTGTCTGTCTGTCTGTGTGTGTGTGCAGTTCCATGCCAGCATTGAGGGAAAGCTTCCTGACTACAACACTCGCATCACACTGCCGGATTATCAGAGAGCCGACCTGTACGAAGGTGAGACAGACACACACACACACAAACACACACACAGAGACTAAGATGATGAGTTTCTCTTTGTCTCTGTAGAAGAGGACGATAGCTGGGAAGATGATGGTGATGTTGTCACTCGGACGTCCCTCAAACGCCAGTCGCAGCTCATCATCGACTCGAGGACGAAGAGGAAGACTCGCCTGAGGAAGAGGAAGAGCAAACTGTGACCTTTCACCCCATTTCACCTCATTTCCTCTTTCATTTTACATGATTAGTAACATAATAAAATATAATTCAATTATGGTTAGGTTATTAAATATAAACACGTAGCTCTTTCACTTCTCGTCACCTGTCGGGATGATGTCAGCGTGGTGTATTATTACTGTATATCATGTAGCAGATAAACACACCTGATACACATATTATACAGTGCATCCGGAAAGTATTCACAGTGCTTCACTTTTCCCACATTTTGTTATATTACAGCCTTATTCTAAAATGGATTAAATTCATTATTTTCCTCAAAATTCTACAAACAATACCCCATAATGAAACGTGAAAACATGAAACAAGTTTGTTTGAAATCTTTGCAAATTTATTAAAAATCAAAAACAACAAAAGCACATGTACATAAGTATTCACAGCCTTTGCTCAATATTTTGTTGAAGCAGCTTTGGCACCAATTACAGCCTCAAGTCTTTTTGAGTATGATGCTATAAGCTTGGCACACCTATTTTTGGGCAGTTCTCCCATTCTTTGCAGGACCTCTCAAGCTCCATCAGGTTGGATGGGGAGCATCGGTGCACAGCCAATTTCAGATCTCTCCAGAGATGTTCAATCGGGTTCAGGTCTGGGATCTGGCTGGGACACTCAAGGACATTCACAGAGTTGTCCAGTAGCCACTCCTTCGTTATCTTTGCTGTGTGCTTAGGGTCATTGTCCTGTCGGAAGATGAACCTTCGCTCCAGTCTGAGGTCCAGAGTGCTCTGGAGCAGGTTTTCATCAAGGATGTCTCTGTACATTGCTGCTTTCATCTTTCCCTCAATCCTGACTAGTCTCACAGTAACTGCCGCTGAAAAACCTCCCCACAGCATGATGCTGCCACCATCATGCTTCACTGTAGGGATGGTATTGGCCAGGTGATGAGTGGTGCCTGGTTTCCTCCAGACATGACGCTTGCCATTCAGGCCAAAGAGTTCAATCTTTGTTTCATCAGACCAGAGAATTTTGTTTCTCATGGTCTGAGAGTCCTTCAGGTGCCTTTTGGCAAACGCCAGGTGGGCTGTCATGTGCCTTTTACTGAGGAGTGACTTCCATCTGGCCACTATACCATGCAGGCCTGATTGGTGGAGTGCTGCAGAGATGGTTGTTCTTCTATAAGGTTCTCTCCTCTCTCCACAGAGACATGCTGGAGCTCTGTCAGAGTGACTATCGGGTTTTTGGTCACCTCCCTGACTAAGGTTTTCTCCCCGATCGCTCAGTTTGGCTGGACGACCAGCTCTAGGAAGAGTCCAGGTGGTTCCAAACTTCCATTTATGGATGATGGAGGCCACTGTGCTCATTTGGGACCTTCAATACTGCAGAAATGTTTTTGTACCATTCCCCAGATCTGTGCCTCGATACAATCCTGTCTCGGAGGTCCACAGACAATTCATTGGAGTTCATGGCTTGCTTTGTGCTCTGACATGCATTGTTAACTGTGGGACCTTATATAGACAGGTGTGTGCCTTTCCAAATCATGTCCAATCAACTGAATTTACCACAGGTGGACTCCAATCAAGTTGTAGAAACATCTCAAGGATGATTAATGGAAATAGGATGCACCTGAGCTCAATTTTGAGTTTCATGGCAAAGGCTGTGAATACTTATGTACTTATGTATGTGCTTGTTTTGTTTTTTATTTTTAATAAATTAGCAAACAAACTTCTTTCACGTCATTATGGGGTATTGTTTGTAGAATTTTGAGGAAATAATGAATTTAATCCATTTTGGAATAAGGCTGTAACAACAAAATGTGGAAAAAGTGAAGCGCTGTGAATACTTTCCAGATGCACTGTAAATGCAAATAAACACACACTGTATGAATGTAGTTTAATAAAGACAGTGTGCATCAGGCTTCTCCAAACACATTCTCATACACATTGAGAGAGAGAGAGAGAGAAAGAGAGATAGAAAACTATAACCAGTTCCTCCACTTATTTAGCTACATTATTTAATATATTATACATTTTCTTAGCAATAAGACACCACAGACATCGGACCTCATTCATCAGTTAGTCATGAATAAATGTTTGTGTAAGCCATACAAAATAAAAATTTACAGAGTTACAAAAGTTTTGTAAATGCAGATTTTCTTTGTATTCAGGTGTCCATGATGATAGAATAATAATAAGAAGAAATATAGTAATCACCCTTAAATTACCAGGTGTTTGCACACTACACCTGATTTGTGTTTGGTGACACCCACAAAACTCCATAAAAGGCAGAGTTCTCAGAGCAACGGCCAAAAAAGAAGAATTTCTCAG
This sequence comes from Ameiurus melas, assembly GCA_012411365.1. Taxonomy (NCBI): domain Eukaryota; kingdom Metazoa; phylum Chordata; class Actinopteri; order Siluriformes; family Ictaluridae; genus Ameiurus; species Ameiurus melas. The sequence goes on along the minus strand of CM022765.1, from coordinate 11,036,679 downwards.
GCATAAGCTGAAGTACGTTTGACTCACATCTACATATGAGAAAGTTAAAAAAGTATAATTTAGCAGCTGAATCACAGCAGCTGAAAAGGCCAAAATAAGGCCAGAAATTGCAAGGTGAATTCAGTGTCATCCATCCGGCACAATATCAGTGACATCAATAGAAAACAAACTGACATAAAATTGAGTAAAAAATAAAGTATTCTTGCTAATTGACAGAGTTTCTCCATTAGTGGGGCCAAACCATGATATGGCTTTTTATAAACCAGTTTTCATCCTCCAAAAAAAAATCAGCTTTGCATTAGTTAGCCTTCTAATGTATAAGTTTACGCACATTTAGGAGCAGGAATAGGATACAGAATCTTCAGAATTTTCAGGATTTTTGCACACTTTTGCTCTCTTGGAGTCCTTGAGCTTGAGTATCTGATCTATTTATCTAATATATCTGGCAGGTCAAGCCTAAGAGTTATAGATTCTTGGACATTGTGTATGTCACAATTATAGTTCATTTGAACCATGAATCTACAAGAAATATACAGGGGCACTTGCTCTGATGTTGCCACCCCGTACGGCCCTCATGCCACCCCACGAATCATTTTCTAGATTCAACCCTGAACACACAGAGGTCGAGTCCTCACATTCCACTCCTGTGTAAATAATATTTACATGTGTACCTGGGTAGAAGAAGGCAGAGCTTGAGTTATATTTGATGAACATAGACTATATCATGTGACATCACCACCGCACTTTTAATTCCACACTGTAACGGTTCAGTATGCTAGCCGGAGTGTTAACTGTGTGTGTGTGTGTGTGTGTGTATGAGATTATCACACACTCAGATACCCTACACTGTGTTATTAAGAGAACAAAAGCATTTAAACAGAGCTCTTACATTTTAAACATAATTCTACTGAACAATATCAAATAAAAGCATCTATAAAATGAAATGAGAAATGATTCTAACCCTAACCCTCGGGCTACATCCATATTACACACACACACACACACACACACACATGCACACACACACACACACACAAACTACACCCAGAAGCAGTGTGTAAGGGATAGGAATGTTTCCAGTGACGCACGACTTTGTGCAGCTGACCTTCACAGTCATCCGTATCCCACAATGTAGCACTTCATACTCCGAATAAGGTGATAATTATTCAACAATGAACACCGAACACAGCTATTCTCTTTTATTCTCCACTGTGTGACGACACAGAACAGAACATCAGGAGATTCATTCAGTCTAAATATCACACATATTATGTAAGTAATAAACACTGTGTATGTCATGCTCTTATAGAAAAATAATCAACAACGGGGTGGAGTTATTGGCAGCACCCTGACAAGGAATATTTGTATATAACAACACGTCCACAAGTGTTTTATTCCTCTTTCAAAACAGCAACTTATCCAACAATTATTTTTTATCTATCTATCTATCTATCTATCTATCTATCTATCTATCCATCCATCCATCCATCCATCCATCCATCAATTCAATTCAAGTTTTATTTGTATAGCACTTTTAACAATGGACATTGTCCCAAAGCAGTGTTACAGAAATATATAAATTCAGGATATAAATTTTAAATGTATGAATTTGTCCCTAATAAGCAAAGCCAGAGGCGACGGTGGTGAAGAAAAAGTCCCTGAGACGATATGAGGAATAAACATCGAGAGGAACCAGACTCAAAAGGGAACCAATCCTCACCTGATTAACACTTAATTGTGCGTTTATAAATAAATAAATGCCTTCTATAAATATTCTAATACTACATGGTCAAATAGTGCATTTGTGTAAACAGGAAAATTCATTACAGTTTTTACATGAAGTCTGTTTTGTTGAACTTCTCCACTGTTCACTGATGGAGACTTGAGTGCAAAACTGTTTGTGGCGATTGCAGTCCTAAAGCCATCACAGCATAACTGTTCACATGAGTTGAGGTCCAAAACCATCTTTATGGTTTTTAAGTGGTACCATCCTCAGTAATCTCAATGATTACACCATGTGGGGATATCCTCAGCAGCAGAATGTGACTTCCAATTGATGAGAACTGAACCAGAAGTAGGGCATCAGGATGGATCAGGCAGGTATGGAGAACAGAAGGGGCCAGAATCACTGGTATCTCAGGAGTAACGTGTAGCTCAACAGAAAGAGAGAGGGAGAGAGATAATTGGGTATGCTTATTGTCTCGTATTGGTTGAGGACAATGGACTTTGCATGAGTGCAAGCAGGGACTCCGGCAACACTAGCTATGACAGCATAACACGCTATGTCTGTGATCTGCTCCTTTACATATGAGAAACACTTGTAAAAACTATGTTTTCAGCCTGGACATAAACACTGAGACTGTGTCTGAGTCCCTAACACTAGTGGAAAAGCTGTTCCATAACTCTGGGGCTTTTTAATCGAATGCTCTTCCCCCTGCTGTAGCCTTCGCTATTCGAGGTACCAACTGTACCTTTTGATCACAGTAGGCGTGGCGGATAGTAAAAGACCGCAATTTCGCCCAGGTACTGCAGCACAAGACCATTCAGTGCTTTATAGGCCAATATTAGCATTTTATAATCAATGCAAATTTTTACTGGTAGCCGATGCAGTGTGGATAAGATCAGGGTGATTGTGGTCATATCTTCTGGTTCTAGTAAGGACTCTTGCAGCTGTATTCTGGATTAACTGGAGCTTATTTATGCACCTACTGGAACATCCAGACAGTAATTCCTTACAATAATCCAACCTAAAAGTGACAACAGCATGAACTAATGTTTCTACATGGTGTTGTGACATTATCGCAATATTTCTGAGATGAAAGAAGGCCGGAGTGGAATGAAAGACTAGAGTCAATAATCACACCAAGATCTTTTACTGCTGCACATGATGAAACAGAAAGGACATCCAGAGTTACTATGTAATCAGAAAGCTTACTCCTAGCTACATGTGGTCCTAGTACAAGTACTTCTGTCTTGTCAGAATTAAGTAAAAGGAAGTTAAGGTCAAGCAACAACAGCAAGGAGACACAAGCCTGATCAGAGGCCAGTAGTAGTCATTTATAACTTTAACCAGCGCTGTCTCTGTGCTCAATCGATCGACTGTATCTATCTAGCTAGCTAGCTAGTGATCTATCTTTCTATTTATCTTTATCTTATTTTAAAACAACACACCATAATTTTTAGCTGGTAATAATTACATTTAATGTTCTGGAATGTCGGTGAAACAAGTTTATGTTCTCACTTACTATAGCAGCTATAATCAGTAGTTTCCTGGGTTTCAGACCCGATTATAAAATGCCAAACCTTCCTAACTAGTGCAGTGCAGAGTGAACTGCGTGTGTGATGAGGCTATTGGGGTTGATCTGGCAACTCTGTTCGGTATGTAGCGGACGTGCGGTTTGGAGTCACCCTGAGGAATGGGTTATTTATCAGAGCACGTGCACATCACACCTGCAGCCGGACAGGTCAGTTGCGTCACTGATTAATCACGTGGCTGCTTCGGGCCTTGAACGGGGGGAAAAACACTAGGCGAGTGGTGTGGCGTGTGCAGTGAGTAACACACACACACACACACACTTATGAATATTGTTCTGCATGTTGTATCACACGCGCATCCGCGTCGTAATTTATTTTGCACGAGCTTCTATATTAGAAGTGTGTGTCGATAAGCAAAGCGCTAGACACACAGCTTGTCTCCGTGTTTAATGTGTAAATGAGCAGCAGATGTGTGTTTAGAGGATGAGAGCATCTCTGCAGCTGTGTGTCTCTGATCGGAGTGTGTGTGTAAAGCGCGTTCGACTGAAGAGACTCCTGCGTGACACCAATGTCTGGCTCACACACTTCACCCTGCTGAACACACGCAGTGAGGTGAGACACACTTCACTAAATCATGTGATAATAATAACAGCAACTTTCCCGCGCTGTTAAACAGTATAGCACTAATTCGGTTTGCGTGACGCCGAGTTACCGAGAAGACGCGCTTCATCCTCTCTGTGTGACGTGATGACGCACGTTTTTCTGAACCCCGCCCACCTAGAAACCCGAGCGCTGTGGAAAGTCCTTGTCCGAGAGCAGGCGCGCGCATCTGTCTGTGTGAAATTAACTTTCTTTTTCTATTCACGCAACCTTCGTTTAATTCCTCACTCAAACGAATTATCCTACTTTTTACAATTAAATTATCGAGGACAAACAAGACAAGGATTCGGTTTATTCTCTGCGGTGAATGTTGAAGCGAGCGAGCTGAGAGTTGTGATTGGAGTTCTGTCATGAACTTGTTCACAGCGCTGATGGCAGCAGCAGCGTCCGCCTTTTAATCAACTTCTACACCGCTGCTCAAGTCACTTTTTACTGAAAAGCTATGGGGAAATGGCAGCTAACACTGGTAAATATTGTTTTTACTTCAATAGCCTTATATTGCTTCGTGAGGCGCTCAATCGCGAGGGCTGGGATTCGACTCCATAAAAGTGCCGAATCCCGAATTTGAGGCATTGGGAAGTGTGAGTCGACTCCGACGTTTTAAGTAAAATTCACAGCAAGGTCCTACAATAAATGAACATTGCTTATGCTAAAGAAAGAACTATTCAATGTATACATAATAAATACATTTTAGCTACAATGAAAAAGTTGGGGAAGTTGTCAATTTAAACTGAGCATTTGAAGTCAGAAAATGTGTGAAGATTCACTGTCTGCCATTTATGATATAAATCATAATACTGTATTATGTACATAATTAGTTGGTTTTATATCTCCTTTACTGTGTGATGGTTTAGTTTTTGGAAACGACAAAACTCGACAAAATCGTCTCAGAACACATTGAACCAGAAGAGGAGTCGACTCTTGAATCTCTGTAATGAACAGTCCTATGAATCATCTGGGTTCCAAACGACTCCTTATTCTCCTCTTCTGCGGTCTCCATATGGCACGGGATATTGCGATTTGCATCATATGTAGTCGGTATCGCAGTAGTGCACTTGTTTGGTGTTTTGCATGTCTTTGCATTATTTTGCATTCCTGAGTTTAATTCAGGAGAGTCTGTGAGGCTCTTTAATTGTCTTTATAAACATAATCTTCAAAAGAAAAAACTTTCAAATGCACTGGAATATACATGTGTGAAATCAACAGGTCAGTACTGGTATTAACATTATTGATCACTGAGCACGTATTAACAGTAGATGGTTATGTGCTTGGGAATCCCGTTTGTACCTGTTCAACAGGTGTGTGTAGGTGTGTGTGTATGTGAGCTATTTCTCTTACTTAATGCCTGAGCAGGGCTGGTAGATGCAGTTTCGTCTGAGAGTGTACTCTAAATATTTACTATATTTAACACTATTTGTTTTTATCTATTTTACACCACACTGCTTCTAAGTTCTGGCTTGTGATTGTTCAGAAGGCATTTATTAATTCTCTGTAAAAGAATTAACTTTGATTATACGATATACAAACCCAATTCTGAAGAAGTTGGGACAGTATGGAAAATGCAAAAAAAACAAACCAAAAAGAGTCATTTGAAAATTCGGTTATGCCTGTACTATATTTAAAACACGTTATTAACACATTATTAGAGTATTATTTGATGTTTTACTTTGTCAATTTAATTATTTTTGAAAATATACAACCATTTCAAATCTGATGACTGGAACACACTCCAAAAAAGCAGGGACAGTCGATTGTTTACGACTGTGTAACAGCACCTTTTAATAACACTTATTAAGTGTTTGGAACTGAAGACACCAATTGGTTAAGTTTAGCAAGGAGAATTTTCCCCCATTCATCCATTATGCATTTCTTCAGCTGCACAACTGTATTGGCATTCGTTGCCTTGTTTTGCGATTCATAATGCGCCACACATTCTCAATCTGAGACAGGTCAGAAATGCAGGCAGGCCATGCTAGCACCTGCACTCTCTGCTTGCACAACCATGCTCTTGTAATCCGGGCAGAATGTGTTCTGGCGTTGTCCTGCTCTGGATGGCAGCATATGCTGCTCCAAAGTGTGTGTGTGTGTGTGTGTGTGTGTGGTGTGATGTATCTATCTATATATCTATATCTTTCTGCATTAATGGTGCCCTCACAGATGTGCAAGTTACCCATGCCATGGGCACTGACACACCCCCTGACACACCCCAAGAGAGAACGCACATTCAGAAGTGGTTTTGTCCTTGCCCTTTACGCACCAAGATTGTGAGATTCCTTGAATCTTTTAATTATATTGTGCACTGTAGAAGGTGAAATCCCTAAAATCCTACCGATTTGTCTTTGGGGAATGTTGATCTCAAAGTGTTATTATTTGCTTATATTATTTGCTGATGCATCTTTAGGCAGATTGGAGAGCCTTGACCCATCCTTGCTCTTGAAGGACTTGGCCTTTTTTGGAGGCTCCTTATATACTATGATTAGACGATTGCCTCACCTGTTTCACATCACCTTCTTATTTAAACTTTTTTGGAACATGTTGCATGCATAAATTTAAAAATAAATGTTATCTTAAAAAAACTATACAGCTGATTAGATAAAACACATTGGGCTTATATGTTATTGTTTAAATACAAGTTAAGGTACATTTACAAATCACACCTTTTTTTTTTATTAGCATTTTCCATACTGTCCCAATTTTTTCAGAAGTGGTGTTGTACTTTGATACGTAAAGTCAATATTATAATCAATAACACATCATACTCTGGTGTGTGCGTGTTTGTGTTTATAGCTGTGTATTAATTTCATTGTGTTCCTCTGTAAATCGTTGTGTTGCCTTGTTTCCGTGTCGCTGTTTTGCAGTAGTCGTGTTGCACATTCACACAGGAAATGAAATCTTCATTGGTGTGTTGCTTCATTGGTGTGAGTGCAGAGGTCACAGTTTCTGCAGAACCGTGATTCTCCACTGGTAGAAATGATCAGCATTAAAACCAGCCAATGACTCGTCTGTGTTGAGAAATACCCACAGGATTGGGACTCACCCAATTTTTTCTGCAGATAAAAATATATAAAATGTGTTTCATGGCACTGACCCAAATCTCTTGTTCTCACCTGTACACCTCACCTGTACCCCTCACGCTGTTGTTCCTCACCTGTGCACCTCACGCTGTTGTTCCTCACCTGTGCACCTCATGCCGTTGTTCCTCACCTGTGCACCTCACGCTGTTGTTCCTCACCTGTACCCCTCACGCTGCTGTTCCTCACCTGTGCACCTCACGCTGCTGTTGCTCACCTGTGCACCTCACAGAGAGAGGCTGAGACACTAATAAAGTAAAACTAAAGCCTCTTTCTGATTTAGCTGTGTGTATCTCTTCAGCGATGGAAATAAAAACTACACACATTCTTACTGTGGAATTTGTAGCGTTACCTAGTCACCTGATCATTAACTCATCGAAGGTTGTTTGAGGGAAAATAAACCTCAAGGAGAGTGTTGAGGTAGGAGGGTGCTGTTCAGACAAGGTCATGTACGTGAGCATCAAGGCCTTGAATTTGATGCGAGTGGTTACAGGAAGCCAGTGTAGGGAGATGAAGAGGGGTGTTATGTGGGTTCTTTGGAGCTGGTTGAAGAATAGGCATGCTGCTGCATTTTGAATCATCTGAAGGGGTTTGATGGAGCTGGCCAGGAGGCCTAGGAGTAGTGCATTACTTTTCACCTTCTTTTTCCTTATTTCATTTCTTTCCTCCTGCATCTTCTGTCCTCCTTCATTCTTTTTCTTCTTTTTCCTTCCCACTTCTTCTTTCAGCCTCTTCTCCTTTCATTCTTCTGTCTACTTCCTTATTTCTAACATTAAACTGATTGTGTGTTATTTAAAAAAGAAAAATGCGTGTAATCGTTAATATGGTGAGGTTTCCAGCAAGGAGGCATTTGTGTAACATTTATGGAATGAGTCTCCAGATTGAGTGCATAAGAAAGTGTTCAGGAGATAGTGTTACAATTCATCAGGAGCTGATTATCCGTATACAGGTTCTGAAAAAGACAGATCTGATCTTTATGATCTTCAGAGTTAAGCCTCAGAGTTTAAACATGAGTGCGGAGACGCGTTCGAGAGGAAATGTGAGCGTGGCGATGCGGGTCATTTGTTTGTAGCTGTATGGTTACTGAGGAAACATTAAAATATACTCGGAGGAAGTGTGTTTATTCTTCTGCGGTAGAGAACAACTTGGAGTGCAGTCCTATAATGCCACATTGTGTGTGTATGTGCAGGACCCAGTACAGGAATGGGGGGAGGAGGTGGAGGATGGGGTGGTGTACGGCGTGACCCTTCACAGGGAACAGGCATGTACCTCCCCCTCGGACTTGGTGGGCATGGCCTGTGTGCAGTACCGTACGTTGAAGGTGCGGAGGGTGAAGGCGGCCATGTTGGAGCACCTCATCACTGAGCTGGTGAAACCCGAGTGTGACGAACCCGACTACGCCAGAATCTTCCTCTCCACCTACAGAGCCTTCACCTGCACCAGCACACTCATCAAGATGCTGTTTCAGAGGTTTCTTTCACACACACAAACACGCATGCACTCCACATTAATAGTGTTATTAGTATTAGAGTTTACTCTCAACTGTTTTTGTTGTATATTGTGTCAGAAGGTCAATTTATTTATCCCTTGGATTTGAATAGCAGTTGTTACTATGGAAACACAATCAACACCTAAACAGATACACTAAACATGCTGATAGTTAGCAATGAGCTTATCCACGATAATCTTGACATGATAAATTGTGCCTGTCAGAACCTTGTCATTACTGTAATTACGTACTTCTCTGTAACAATGATAAACAATTTACTTCTTTAATGAATTTTTTACATTTATATTTAATTGTGTAATAAAGTACAGTGGGTGTGTGAGAGATATAATTAGATGTAAAGGTGTGAGAATGTGGACAAGTCTGACGCTGTGAGAGGCAAAAACAACAAACGCAGAGAGAAAGGAAAAGAGAATGAGTGCTGTGTGCGTGCGTCATTCTGTAGATCAGCTCACATTCTTGTGCGTGTGCGTCTCTCTCTCTCTCTCTCTCTCTCTCTCTCTCTCTCTCGCTAGGGAAGACAAAATCATCAACTTGGACAACAGTGTATGTGTGAGGAGGTGAGTGGCACACACACACAGTCTCTTGTTTATTTTCTACACATGATCTGATATAAAACAGCTCTCTGTGTGTGTGTGTCTGTGTGTGTGTAGTTCTCTCCCAGCGTTGGTCAAGTTGTGGTTGGAGGAGTTCGCTGAGGACCTAAGAGACTCTCCTTTCCATCCATCGCTCTGTCTGCTCTCCCTCAATCTGCGTCATCGCCTGTGTTTCAGACGCATTGCTCAGCATGCCGACACACTCTTACACACCTTTCAAGAAGAAGGTACACACATGTGTGTATACACACACAACACGTGCGCACACACACATACATGCATACATATACACACACACACACACACCTTTTCTCCTCTCTTGATACAGACAGGCATGCTGAGAACAGGTCAGAGGTCACTAATGTTTTTGGAGAAGAAACAGGAAGCGTCCTGAGCTGCTCCGCCCGGGACATTGCTGAGGAGCTCACCAGATTGGACGCTGTAAGTGTCGATCACTGTGTATCAGTGGAGTGACTCCTCCCCTTGTATTATGAGTGCACACCAGTGAGGGAAAGTCATCAAGGGCAGGTCACCTAAACCCAGAGAACCTCACTGTTTTAATCTCGTTGTGGTTCTGACCCGTTTGTTCTCCACAGGCCCTGTTTGCACGCGTGGTTCCGTTCCACTGTCTCGGCTGTGTTTGGTCTCAGAGGGATAAGAAGGAGAACCGGAGCTTAGCGGCCAGCGTGAGAGCCACAATTGCCCAGTTTAACTCCGTCACTAACTGGGTCATCACCTCGCTTCTCTGCACGCCCACCACCCCAAACTCCACCCCCACTTCTCCAAAATCATCCAGGTCAACCAGACTACACCCCTGCTGCCACCACACAAGCCCCACCCACCGTGCTCACATCATCGAGAAATGGATCTCTGTGGCTCAGGTGTGCGCGCTGGGTGCGTGTGTGTGTGTGTGCGCGCACTGTGTGCGTGTGAGTGTGTGCACACTGTGTGCGTGTACAAGTTATGTCAGACATTTTGGTGTGTGTGTTTGTAGGAGTGCTATCTGTTGAGGAACTTCTCGTCCCTGCGTGCGATCCTGTCTGCTATACAGTCCAACGCTGTGTATCGCCTCAAAAAGACCTGGGCTACAGTCAGCAAGTACATTACACACACACAGACTCGCACACACTTTTTACACCACTTCATGGAAATTTGCTTTTGTGTATTAATTGTGTGTGTGTTTTCAGAGAGAGTCTAGCCACCTATGAGCAGCTGTGTGAGAGCTTTCCTGATGAAAACTGTGTTCTGGCTAACAGAGAGATCCTGGAGGTAGTGATGTGTGTATGTTCTCAGCTAATCAGAGCATTATTCAATTACATAAGTGCACAATGATGGAGAACTGACTGAATAAACAGTGACTGGTGCACTCAGACTGTACACACTTGAGCTTATCTGTGTGTGTGTGTGAGAGAGAGAGAGAGAGAGAGTTTGATCAGAGATGTCTCTGTGAAGTAAGATGCAGTAATTATGAATTTTACAGAAGTGTATAAAGTCTGCATTTAAATACAGATGGATGGAAAGGCAGTGAGGTGGACAGACAGACAGACAGGTAGAGAGATGCGTGTGTACAGAGGGGGTGTGTGTGTGGTGCAAGTCATGTTCCTGGCGGCTCTCTAACTGAAACCCAGCAGTGACGTGAGAACTCCTAGATATAAACAGGGAGTTCTCGATTTGGTCTTTTATCAGTATGTGCTTAAGGACAAACGCCAGATAGCTTACACCCACACACACGTTTTATAATCTGTGTTTAAGCACCGTATCAGGTGTAGTGTGTACCTGTGTGCAGGTAGAACATCTGTAATCTCTAAACTCTTTTAGCTTCATACTGGAACTGACCAAGCTGATGGTTGTTCTTAATCACAATATAGCATCATACATGTGTGATACATACATGTATCATCCCAGCCCCTGACTGTGTGTGTGTCTGTGTGTGTCTGTGTGTGTCTGTGTGTGTGTTGCAGGACAGTAATGAGCACACAGAGGAAAACCCCTCTTCAGCACTTGGATCTCCTAAATTCAGTCCCATCTCCAAACGCACGGTGAGATTACACATGAATGTTAATATGTTAATAACCTGTTACACGTTTATAACCATGACAGCGTTATTATCGTAGAATTTCCTTCAATGTCACTTTAATCTTTAGTCTGCGAGCAGAAGGTGTTCTGGGGCTCTGTAAATAAAGCCTGTTCCCGTCAGAAAGCAGCGTGACGGACGTGTGTTTTAGAGGAGATCGGTCGTGCTGTTGTGAGAAACGGAGCGGTGAACAGTACCAACACTCTAACAGTGTCCGATTACAGGAATAGTTCAGCCATAATCACTGTAGTCTGATGCTCTGAAAACTGTGGCTTAGAGTTTTGTATGCCGTCAGTCCATAAATATTTGAACATTGTTATAACAACGTTGCTGTTTTATCGGTCTTCCGCAGTATATTAGAGTTGTCGTTTAAATACTGAATATGAGCTCAAAGCACAGCTTTAATTTGCTCGAAATCAGCTGAATGGTGTAGGAATTACAGCCCTTTTATATGTAGCCCCTCCCCTTTCACATGTGGTCCAAAAGTAATTGGACAGGTGGGTTGTCCTGTCATTATTTCACGTACAAATAAGCTCAAGTTTATGTCAAGTGTTTGATACATTCTTAAAAAGAAAGAACACACTGGTGAGCTCAGGAACACCAAAAGGCCAGGAAGACCACGGAAAAACACCTGTGATGGATGACAAAAGAATTCTTTCCCTAGGTGTAGGAAAACCCCTTCACAACAGCTGGCCAGATGAAGAATATCCTCCAGGAGGTAGGAGTATCTGAGTCAAAAGTCAGCAATCAAGAGAAGACTTCACCAGAGTAGATACAGAGGGTTTACCACAAGATGTACACCACTGGGTAAGCCTCACAAACAGGAAGACCAGATTAGAGTTTGCCAAAAAAGACCAAGATCAATGTATATCAGAATGATGGGAAGAGAAGTGCATGGAGAAGGAGAATGTAAGGAACTGCTCATGATCTGAAGCATACCACCTCATCTCATGGCGTGTATTTATTGATGTAGTGAATACAGGTGAATTGTGAAGTGTACAGGGTGATATTATCTGCTCACATTCAGACTTGCGCTTCAGCTCTCATTGCATGGAACTTCACAGTGCAGATGGACAATGACCTAAAGTGTACTTCTAAAGCAATCCAAGAGTTTTTAAGGCAGAGAAGTGGAATGTCGTGTAGTGACCAAGTCAATCATCTGAGCTGAATCCAACTGAGCTGCAGTTCACTCGCTGACAGTTAAACTGCAAAAAGTAAAAACACCTTTGAGGACAAGTGAGAACAGCTGCAGTAAAGACCTGGCAGAGCTTCAACAGAGAAGACATTTTATTTACTTTATTAAATAAATTGTTAGTTTGTCTAATTACTTTTGGTTGCTTAAAAGGGGCGGTGCCACACACACACTGCTGTAATTTCTACACTGTTCTCTGATTTGAATGTAAATTCCCTCAAATGAAATCTGAAAGTCACATAGGGCTCATATTCATTATTTCATTATTTACCTCCAAATACACTGGTAGACGGACAACAAAAACTTGATGTTGACATTTACAGTCTGTTCCTCTTTTATAAAAACTAAAAGTATGTTTTCTTGTCTACAGTGATCTGAAGAGGAAGTGTGTATGATTTTTGGAATTATTATTGTGGCATTTCAAATAAATCGCACAGAGTTCCATTTGAACTATTGTGGAAAGTACCACTCTAAAACAGGAAGTGTTTGTGTTATTATTGGAATTATTATTATTATGGCATTTCAAATCGCACAGAGATCCATTTGAGCTATTGGGGAAAGTACCACTCTAAAACAGGAAGTGTGTGTGTGTGTGTGTGCGCGCGCAGAGCTACAGTGGAGGGGAGGTGCCATACCTGGGGACATACTTGACCATCCTGACCATGTTGGACACAGCTCTACCTGACACAATACAGGTTCTGAGACACACACAAACACCTGAGATTTACCCAGCTATTATAATAATAATAATTTTATTATTATTTATTATTAACAACATCTGTGTATTTCAGGGTGGACTAATCAACTTTGAGAAACGAAGAAGAGTGAGTATAAACACACACAGCTGTTACCTACCGATTGGTGCAGTTTATTTTAATGACTGGTATATCTCTTTAACAGCCATTTCTCATCTTCTCTCTTTCTCTCTCTCTCTCTCTCTCTCTCTCTCTCTCTCCCTCTCCCTCAGGAGTTTGAGGTTCTGTCTCAGATTCGCCAGTTGCAGGTGTCGTGCTCTCTCTACTCTCTCCCATCTCACCCCCATGTCTCCTCCTGGTTAAACAGCTGCTCACCCCTGTCTGATCAGCAGAGGTCAGTGTACACACACATTCATTCTAAAGGTTTCATTGCAAACTTGGTATGGAATGCTTATAATTGTGTTTAAGATTTGGTCTGTGTGTGTAGTTATGATCTGTCAAGACAGTTGGAGCCCCCAGTGGATTCGTGTCCCGGGTCACCGAGCTGGAGCCATCGACTCATCAGCAAGAAACTTGGCTTGTATGTCTGTCTGTCTCTCTCTCTCCCTCTCTCTCTGTGTGTCTCTCACACACACACACACACACACACACACACACCCACCCCCACCTACCTATATGTCTATCCATCCACGTGCTCACATACTCAGCCTGCAAGTTCATCATACTGACACAGCGTGTCTATGTGTGCGCAGGTTGTTGAACAGCAGTGACACCTCTAGGAAGAAAACACACTTGGATCAGATAAGTGTTTCCTCGTCAGGTTCCAGCAGCTCGGAGATGGACGACTTCTCCTTTCCACTCCGCCCCAAATCACAGGTAACTGATCACATTCATCAAATTCTGATCTCTGATTGGTCAGATACAGAACAGACATAGGCGTGTCTCACACATCTCCATCTAGAGGTGTCTCAGTGTTAATGTTAGTGCTGTATGATGAGAAACTCATGTGACATGTGGTCATGTTAAATATTGTCATGATGATATGATTGTGAGAAATAAATAAATCAGGACTAATTATAGAATTTAAACATGTGCAGTAAAATGCACAGCCTTAAAGTTTTATTTCTGCTATTACTTTCATGGATTAATTTCTCTTCTTAAAGCAAATAACCTATTGTTCAAAATAAAAATGGCACAATGCTGTCCACGTATATATACACTCACTGGTCTATCTAATATTTTAATGCTATAATAATCATAAACATGGTGTGTGTGTGTGTGTGTGTGTGTGTGTGTGTGTATGCAGACTGGACTGTGCCTGAACATCTCAGCAGACTCCTCCGGGTCGTGTCCTGATCCACGCTGCGCCTCTCCTGCTCTCTCCTCTCTGTCTGACATCTCCAGTCTGAGCTCTGATGGTGCGTCTCCTTCCTCCTCCTCCCAGGCTGTGTATAATAAACAGAGTGACAGCTGTGTCGTCAGAGTCAGTATGGCGCTCCACAGCTGCAACGTCTACAAGAGCATCCTGGTACACTATCTGTTATTAGTGATGAATAAACTCCATTCGGAACACAGCAGGTCAGGGTTTCAGCTGTGTGTGTGTGTGTGTGTGTGTGTGTAGATAAGCAGCCAGGATAAAACGAGTCAGGTGATACAGAGAGCTCTGGAGAAACACAACGTGGAGAATATGAGCTGTAACGACTTCACACTCACACAGATACTGCACTGTGATAAAGGTGCACACACACATAATACACATATTTTATATATATATAAGTTCATATACCCACGTGCGCACACGCACTCTGTATAATAGTATAATAACCCAGTGTGTGTGTTCTCTCATATTCTCTCTCTCTCTCTCTCTCTCTCTCTCTCAGAGCTGTTGATTCCAGATAAAGCAAATGTGTTCTACGCGATGTGCCCCTCAGAGAGTTACGACTTTGTTCTGCGTCAGCGCTGGAGGAGTCACAGTCTGAGCTCAAGTCCCGCTGTCCTGCGCAGAGATCATAAGTAACCATGTGACCTGGAGGACTCGCTCTGTGTGTGTGTGTGTGTGTGTGTGTGTGTGTGTACGTGTACATGTGTGAGAGACTCATTAAGCTATTTTCATGTTTTTTAATATTATAAACTCACCAAGTTTCATTGGTTGATGATAATCACAATAATCAAGCTAAACGTTTTATTCTACTTGTCCTTGTATAGTGAGATAAAAACATATTTTAAAGCTAAAGACTGTTTATGAATGTTATGTTTGCACACACTATAACTTATGATCAGCAGATGTGTTAGTGCATTAATGTGTACAGTACAGGTATTTATTTGAATAATTTTGTGCAGTGATGATGATAATTATAATAATGCAGATGTATTATATGGATCTTACGGTTCGAGTGTTTTAACTACCAGGATTTTACTTATTTATTTTGATGTTGGATGATCGTTGTTCAGTTTGCCGGGTTTAACTGGAATCTGCAATTTTTTCCTATTAATGCACAAAATCACCTGAAGCTGTAGTAACTAGTTTAAAAGTTCCTCAGTTTATCTCAGTGTCTTTCTGTTTTAATGCATTCCTCTCCGTTAACAATTAATAATGCATTTTGTTTTTAGATAGATAGATATAGATTGACACACACGTGTGTGTATGTATATATATATATATGTGTGTGTGTGTGTGTGTGTGTGTGTATGTATGTTTGTAAACTTACTTTTATTTGTAAGTTTCTTTAAACTTTTTCATTAAATGTTTAAAGAACATAACATTGCTGTTACACACAGAACTGGTCTATTAAACACTGTAATATTTCATTATTCACTGAAAAATCAAAGACTAAAAAAATCTTACCAAACTGCAGTCATCAGGTTTAATGATCTTTTTCAGTGCTTGTTTTTATGACGATTCTGCCCTTGAGTGTGTTTTATTCACTTCAGTAACAATGTTGTTTATTGTGATTTAGATCTGATTCAGTACAAGTCTAAATAATGAGTGTAGTACAGATATTTATATGTGTATATGTAGATAATTTATCATGTACAGTAATAATTATAATACAAAGCTAGTATAAATATGTTAATTTAGGGGTGAGAGAGAATGCGGCTGTGTGTGTTTGTTCTCTGTAGTTCTGTTCTCAGAGTTTAGTTTTCAATCTTGGCAGTTTTAACTGAAATAATTATAATCAATAAATGCTTTCTAGTTAACAAGAAAGTGTGTGGTGAGAGAGGGCTTAAAGTTGGGGGGGAATAACCACATTAGACATGTTTAAACCCAACACAGTTTTTATTTTCTTGTCATTCTTTTAAAGACACAGCAGTGAAACACGAGACTACACCACCTGTGAGGAAATATATAACAAATACAATATTTTTTGTAAAAAAAATTACAACTTTTTTAAAAAAAAAAAAAAGCAAAATAAATCTAAATTAAAAAATTGCATCACTGAGGAGTGTGTGTTTGTTGACACACAGACAGCACACTGATCATTTCTGATAAAACAGGTGTGTGATTAATGCTGGTGTTGCTCCTGTCTCTAATCTAATGCAGCATTCTTTTGTGTGTTTATTTTCTTTTCTGTTATTGATGTGAATCGGCTCTAAGCTGCATATGAAGTAGATTAAACGCACGTTAAACACGTCACACACTTCAGTGCGAGTGTGATGAGGTAGTGAAGTGTCAGGACAAGCAGGACACACGAGCTGGATGTCCACGTGTCCACTCTCATTCCTCCTCTCGGTCACATCACCAAGGAATTAAATTAAACAGTGCAGTGTTTATTTTAGTCACATATAAAACATTACGAACTGGAACAGTGACACGGTTAGTGTTTGTGTCCGATTTCTCATCGTTTTTCAGTAAATGGATTCCACAGGATGAAATAAATCACATCAAACTGCTCACTGCTGCGGGTTTGTTTGTTGAAATGTAAGAAATGAATCAAAGAAACCACCATGTTATAATCTTACAGTAAAATAATCAACGTCAGGGTGGTGTGATGAAGCGGAGTTACCGTTCCCACCCTGAAGCTGATTGTTCATCTATTACAGCACGTCCCCAAGTGTTTTATTCCTCTTACACCACAGACTTACCAACAATTACCATTTATTTATTAAAGAAAGAAATGTCAGTTTTTAACCATTTATAGTTACAGTTAACGTTGTGGAATGTCTGTTCTGACTTATAGCAGATAGAAACGATCGTTCCCTCACCTGCCTCTTTATTCTTTCTCCAAGTTAATAAGAGGGAAAAATTGCGGCTTTTCACGTTACTGATACACCACAAAGAAGCGTAAACTCCTCTGTCCTGTAGATGTGGGAAAACTTAAAGTTACAGCTTTAACTCTGACACTGGAGACTCCTTCCATAAACACTATGTAAACATCTTACAGATCAGCGATTACACGTTTTATAATCTGTTTTGTTATCAGTGGAGAGTCTGCTGTACACGTCTCGGTGAATGAGCTGTTACTGTAGAAACGATAACATATCAGAACGAGCGCATTAATAATAATAAACCTGCACTACTGACAGAGCTGCTGTTATAGAGAATTAATCAACACCTTCTGACCAATCACAATCAAGAACTCAGCAGCGGGATTTAGAGCTGAATTGGCTGCACTTCTCCGTCTGACCACAACCGGTGATCCACCGTTTTTTTGTTTTTTTTACAGTGACTCCTGTAATAGTCCTGATCACTATTTGTATTGTTTATTCATATTTTTGTTGCTATTTTCAACACTAAATCAGTCGGATTGTGGTTTTAGTTTTGAGTCTAGCGCACTGTGACGTCACTCTCAGCTACAAAAGCAAACATGACTATGGTTTACTTTCTTGTTTATGTTTGCGGATGCGTTAATAATCATTCCGAACACAAATCAAACCTCAGATTTTGATCCTGTCCATAAGCTATCTTATGTTTTCTTCCTTGTGTAAAAGTGATTCTACTTATTATTATTCACAGTTTTATCTTGCAGGAGGATGGTTTACTAGTTTCACATGAACCTCCCCGGTCAAACACCAACATGATACGATACGCACAAAGTGTTTCTAACAAGACGCAACCAAAAATAAAAGGACACAAACAAACAAAACTCCAGCATTAACACAAAGTGTAAAGGGTGAGAGCGCTGAGTTTAGTGTTTACTCTATAAAATGTATTAAATATGATGACGATTATGATTTATTACAGTATTTTACAATTCAGAATATGTGTGTGGCAGAAACGTCACAGGACCACAGAGGAGGAAGTGAGACTCTGTGTGTGTCTTTGGTGCTAAATTTAATAGGAGAATCTTTCAGAAATATCATCTCCAGTTCAGCCAGGACGCTATTTACACGTTAGTGTTTTACAGACTCTGGGTTTCATCTCTACAGCTGAGTTTTAGTGCTTTTTTAAACGTTCAAGATCAAATCAATTTCACTGAAAACTGACCAAAAATAAATAGATTAAAATATTTTACTAACTGTCCATCATTTAGGTTCCAGTTTGGTAAGTGCTGCAAATCACCTTCATAAACTGGATTTAATTAGATTTTTTTAACGTTTTTTTAAATATTAATTAGGTTTAAAATTAGAGTGAAATTTCTAAATTTATACCAAACATTTACGTTTTGCAAAAAAAAATGTAAATAATTATTTTTTGAAAATACGGGAGGAAAATTTTTTTATGATTAAACCCAAACACATTCCACTTTCAGGACTCTGGAATTATTCTGTATTATTTCCGAGCTGTAACTTTAGTGCTTGTGTGTTTACATGATGGAGAAATCATGACGAATTGTGGTGCTTCAAACGTGTTTCTGTGGACTCGTGTAATGCGACTAAAGCTGGGTTCACGCTGTACGAGCTTGGCCACGATTTGGTCGTGTGAGACAAATTTTGAGAATCCTAAAAGATTCCTATAATCCTAGGCCACAATCTGTAGTCTCTGATCGCTAGTTTGACGTGTTCTCCGACAGCTGATTAACGGCCGATGCGATAAGATTTTTCCTCCGATTAAAATCTGGCAGTGTCAGAAGATTTGAGGCACAGTCCTGCAGTGTGGCTTCTCCTACTCCATACATGTCTCCGTGTATGCGTCTGTTTTTCTCGACTTGACAGTCTGACATTAATGACAACAGATCCTACAATATAACATGGCTTACAGCGCGGATCATGTTCGTACATTCTGACAAGCAACAGATAATTCAAAATCGCACAGTATGCACCCGGCTTAACACTAACCCTGCGTTCACACTACCCAAATAGTTCATGTTCCACAAATGTTACCGACACAGAGCTGTGATTTTAATATTTAAACTCTCAATTCTACACAAATTAGATGCGACTCTGTTAAAAAAGCGCCAAATCCAAACTATCGTCTCGAATGATTCCTCAGACCGATACACGGAACGTGAGGTCCGGCGTTTCTTCAGTTCCCCCTCACTACTTTAGTTCCAACAAAACTGCAACAAAACCTTTATCGCTGTTGTGTCTGGTGAGCGACGTACTTTTAGAAGCTACACAGAGCTGTTTGTTATCTGGACAGGCCACGCCCACAAGCAACATGAGTGACTCGTCACCTGTTATTAAGAACGCAGGGTTAAATGCAAGAACAGTGGAATGTGTGAATATGATAGAAATCGCTGTGAAAGTGTCATACAGCTTGATTAACAAGTCTTTACACACAACATGATTGGAGAATAGTGAGAGTAAGTGCTAATAATCAATTCTCACCCTGCAGTGTGTGTGTGTGTGTGTGTGTGTGTGTGTGTGTGTGTGTGTGTGTGTGTGTGTGTGTGTGTGTGTGTAAAAATGCATTAGTGTTATAACTGACATCTTTTTAGTGCTGATAGATGGATAGCAGGATCCATCCTAAATCACATCTCACTTCTTCATCTAGATGTGAATTGTTTGTTCCTGGTCGGAGAAGTTCTGCTTACTTTTTTCCCCCCATGATGCTCTCGGGTGACGTGGGTGAAGGTGAGCAAGTGTTCCTGTAGTGCTGAAGTCGAAGAAGTGCTGGGAAGGTTTTGAGGACTGTAGTGCACTTTAGTTTTGCTCTCAACAAGTTCTAAACATATGACATCGTCACACCGCAACGGTCCAACATGGAGTCCGAGCTAGAGCGTGAGGAAACAGGCCAGATCTCCTTCACAGCTGTAATCCAGACAACAGAAAAATAAGTTTAGAGAGTTAACAGAATTTTAAAAATACAGAAGGCCGATGAGCGAGCCAGTGGGGCTAATCTGAGTCTCAGTGCTCTGAAACATCTGTTTCTGGAACCAGAGGATCCATATCAGTCACGTTTCTTATTCCTGCCTGATCGTGATCCTGTCCTCACGCTGCCTCTGCATGGAGGAGGTTCAGGGGGTCCGTCTGCGCTCTGGGTGAGGTTCTGTCTGTATTGAAGAAGTGCTGAAGAGAATGAATTGGAGGTGGAATCCTCGTTAGACACAGCTCGGTGTTTCAGCCTCAGCTTGTGCGGCAACGCTGCTGTTTTAATAGTATCTCCGTTCTGACCAGAGTGCGAGGTTTCTGAGGATGAAGAAGATGGAAACTCGTCATCAGTGGACGCTTCTTTGTCTGAGCTGTGCGGATCTCCGTCGCTCGAGGACATGTCCTTACTCAAAGACGAGAACCTGTCGTCTCTCAGATCGCCTTCGTAGATTAGCGCTGGTGGTTCAGGGAGGTCGATGTTCTGGTGCTGGGGATCAGCTTCATCCAGTATATGTTGGTCTTGAAGGGTGTAGTGAATATCTGCCTTACTTTTGGCGTAATCGTAATTCAGCACATCCAGCGATCTGCTCGCTAGCTGCTGAGCCACTTCTGAGAGTGTTTCTAAAGCGTATGGTCTTGGTGGATCACCACTTACTGTTTGCTTTAGATCCGCTTGGTTCTGGGTGACGTATGAGCCGCTGCTGTAGAGAATTACGCTCCTCTGGTTAGAAGAAGGTAGACGGGACCCATGATGTTCTCGCACGTTGCCGTGGTGGTTCTGCAGTCGGCCGTTGATGACGCCGACATGAACTGCGCTTTCTCGCTTCGTATCGTATTTCGCCGGTTCAGGACTGTCCAGAGACGATCCATCTGAGAAATCGGACAGAGATCCTCGGGAGGGATATTTGGGTAACAACACCTGACCTTCACTCTGAGTAATATGCTCCGCCTCCGATGAGTCCGAGTTCATCAGGACATGAGTGCTCGGGAACTGCGGATTTTCAGAAGTGAGCTTGCTTTCAGCAGCGTTGCTGATTTGTTGTGTTTTCTCCATGTAGGACGTGGCGCTGATGAGCCCGAATCTGAGCTTCAACTGAAGCAGCTCAGTCTTCAAGCGAACGTTCTCCTCGTTGAGGGCCATCACCCGGTTCTCCAGCACCATGTCGTTGAGTCTGCGTTTCTCCCGCGAGCGCTTGGCTGCTTCATTGTTCTTGCGGCGTTTTTCCCAGTATGACTCATCTTTATTTTCTTCAGAAATGAACTCACGCTTGCGTCTGCAGTTCACGTTGAGTTTGGGTTTGGCCACTCGGCCTAGACGTGCGTTGCTGGTGATCGGAGGCGACTCCGCCACGTTCTCGCTTCCTGTGTTCGGAATCACATCCAGTGCTTCCGAGTCTGCGTTGGGGGTTTGGACGGGATGATTCCGACTTGCCATTGTGCTCCTCCGGAAGCTAATGTCTGTGACATTGAAGACAGGATACAACCTGAAGAAGCTCTAACAATCAGACAAACCCGAGCAGGTAACCAGTTAGACGATATCATTTCAGCTTTATAGATCACAATATAATCACTGTTATCACCATTGTGGAGATTAGATTAATGAAAGAGCAGAAATGATGAGGTAACAGGAACACATACCTAGCTGTTCTCAGGTACTCTGACCTTCTGCACGGTGGAACCCTGTTGGTGTTTTCCTGTTTGTATGCTCCGATGTCCACACTGATCAGGAGGATGAGAACCAGGAGTAAAAGGAGGATCTGCACAGAGAATGAAAGAGTGTTTAGCAC
This sequence comes from Ameiurus melas, assembly GCA_012411365.1. Lineage (NCBI taxonomy): Eukaryota > Metazoa > Chordata > Actinopteri > Siluriformes > Ictaluridae > Ameiurus > Ameiurus melas. Next base: position 11,014,651 of record CM022765.1, on the reverse strand, counting down.
AGTAGAAAATAGGAAAGCAACATGTTTCAGCTGGACCACTGCATTCTGGGATAAAAGGGGACGCTGTGGATGTTTTGGTTGTTTTGTTTTTGTTTGTTTGTTTGTTGTTTTTTTGTTTTGTTTTGGGGTTTTTTTTTTTGGGGGGGGGCAAACTATCATATTTATACAGAGTGCAGGTTTGTTATAAACATTTAATACTGTTTGAGTGGTCCATTATAACAGCAGTGTAGCTCTGCCCACTTCAGCAGAGCCATTTTATCATCAGCACTTTATATACAAGTCCACAATAACAACACAATGTTTTTGTACACAGATTATTGCAGATGTTATTGTACACTGTTGTACACCAGGTGTGTGTGGATAAACCCCCTATTCAAAATATACCCGTGTCTCAGACAGCAGAGCCGGATTGTAGAACATTACTCAAATTTAGAAGAGAGAGAGAGAGAGAGATCCACTGACCCTGAACCATGATAACTGGAAACACACACATAAATAGGTCAGTGGGACAGGAAGTGCAGGGACGGAGGAACACACACACACTGTCTATACACCAGTAAGTTAAAATTTAACCGGAAGTGCAACGACAACACGTCACGTGCTCTTAATTACAAACAATGTCTCGGAAAAAAACCCGATTAAACATCCACGTCACGAGCACCGGGAAGT
>CM022765.1:10873982-11008982 GCA_012411365.1 Ameiurus melas | reverse complement strand
TCAGAGTGGTGTGTGTTGGGTGTGTATATTGTTGTGGTTCTGTAACGAGTGTAGCTTCTGATTCCAAACTTTTATTTAGTGTGAGCTCAGATCTTCAGTTTTTTATTTACAGACTATTTCCCACATATAACTTTAAAATGTCTTTCTTGAGTGAATCCAACCTGCACATGTGATGGAACAGGATATTATAAGATGAACACTGTATCTGGATAAATCATTATTATAATTTAATTGCATATAATTCATCAGTTTTTAATATCATTATGTATTTCTTGGCCTATGTTAAACACCATCTGGATATATATATATATATATATATATATATATATATATATATATATATATATATATATATATATATATATATATATATATATATATATATATATATATATATATCTGTGTGTGTGTGTGTGTGTGTATTAGGCACATGCAAAGAAATTCTGTAGAGCAAGATGCCTTCAAAATAATTTTATTAACTGTTTCTACATTTAAAAAAAAGTACAGTAAAAAGCAGTAAACAGTAGTACATGAAACAAAGTCGATATTTGATGTGACAAAAAAAATTATAACGGTATCCTCTGGTACAATTTTTATACAGCTGCAGTTTTATGCAGAGCTGTAAGTTTTATTGAGCATCTTGCAGAACCAGACACAAGCGATGCAATCAGTTTTTTTACTGAAAATTTTACTGAAGAATAGTTTGCAGTTTTATTAGTAGTCCTCTGAACTGGACATCAGGCCGCAGTAAATGGAATAAGACAGGTGTCCATGAGAACAGTTTACTGATCTATTGTAGAATTATACCAGAATTATTATTGTTTCTCATTAAGCAGCAGGCGGAGCTTGGGATCAGGAGAATCCTTCCCCTCCACAGCTGGTGCAGGTGTCCTCAGGCGTGTCCTCAGGCGTGGTGTTACGGTGTCAGGCCCCCCAGGGTCACAGTGGCCGAGTGTTTGAGCTCTACCTCGTGCGAACACTCAAACTCTCAGTGCAGTTCGACACGGAGCGCTCATATGCCGACTTTCAGCTCAACACCAGCACTGCAAAGCCAGACGATATCTACTGCTGCCGCTATGACCACAGCAGATACAGCATGTACACCAATCTCACTCCTCCACCACGTACGTCTCATACCTGTACCACACCTGTCTCACTACGATCACAACATGTTCAGCCTCTATACCTGTCTCACTCCTCCACCATGTACATCATATACCTGTCTCACACCTGTCTCACTACAACCACAGCATGTTCATCCCCTATACCTGTCTCACTTCACCATGTAAGCCTCACACCTGTTTCACTCTTGTCTCACACATCACCTGTTACACAGGTGAACAGTGTGAAAAATGTTTCCAGCATATCTACTGAACACACACACACACACCAGTTTGACATACGCCAAATTTAATTCACATTATTTACATACAATTAAAGAATCAGGTAATCAGATGTAAACAAATGTGATTTATGATGCATTACTACTTTACAATGTATTCATGATTATGATATTTTTCTTTCTTTTGTGGATGAATTTTGTCATCTGTTTTTAGTTTTCTCTCTTTTCTCTGCTGTCTCTGGTTTAATTCAACTTTACTTTCATCTGTTAAAGTAGCATCTCTGGGCTGAATATTTCACACTTCAGCTCCTTTCTCACTCAAATGTAGTCTTCAGAGATTTGTGACGGTTAAGGGAGGAGCTGAGGAGATGGTTTACTATTTCCTGCCACATACCACACCATAGACTCCAAATCTGCACCGCCCAGTGACTTACCGTATCTCTCTCTGTTAAAAATTGTGATGTTCTGGTTACAATACTTAAGAAAAGAGAAAGCGAAAGTGCACAAAAAAGACGGTGCCCTTGCCTCATTACACACTACCTGCACCAAGCAGGATCTCCAATTTATCCAAAGAAAGGCAGAGTATACAGTGAATCCGGAAAGTATTCACAGCGCTTCACTTTTTCCACATTTTGTTGTGTTACAAACATGAAAGAAGTTTGTTTGAAATCTTTGTAAATTTATTAAAAAACAAAAAAAGCACATGTACATAAATATTCACAGACTTTGCCATGACACTCAAAAATTGAGCTCAGGTGCATCCTGTTTCCACTGATCATTCTTGAGATGTATCTATAACTTGATTGGAGTCCACCTGTGGTAAATTCAGTTGATTGGACATGATTTGGAAAGGCATACACCTGTCTATATAAGGTCCCACAGTTAACAATGCATGTCAGAGCACAAACCAAGCCATGAAGTCCAAGAAATTGTCTGTAGACCACCGAGACAGGATTGCATCGAGGCACACATCTGGGGAAGGGTACAGAAACATTTCTGCAGCAAGGTCCCAATGAGCACAGTGGCCTCCATCATCCGTAAATGGAAGAAGTGTGGAACCAGCAGGACTCTTCCTAGAGCTGGTCGCCCGGCCAAACTGAGCAGTCAGGGGAGAAGGACCTTAGTCAGGGAGGTGACCAAAAACCCAATGGTCACTCTGACAGAGCTCCAGCGTGTCTCTGTGGAGAGAGGAGAACCTTCCAGAAGAACAACCATCTCTGCAGCACTCCACCAATCAGGCCTGAATGGTAGAGTGGCCAGACGGAAGCCACTCCTCAGTAAAAGGACATGACAGCCTCACATGACAGCCCACCTGGAGCTTGCCAACAGGCACCTGAAGGACTCTCAGACCAAAGATTGAACAAAGATTGAACTCTTTGGCCTGAATGGCAAGCGTGATGTCTGGAGGAAACCAGGCACCAGTCATCACCTGGCCAATATCTTCCATACAGTGAAGCATAGTGATGGCAGCATCATGCTGTGGGGATGTTTTTCAGCTTCAGGAACTGGGAAACTAGTTAGGATCGAGGAAAAGATGACTGTACAAACTGTACAGTCTGTGATGACTGTGATGAATGTACGGAGACATCCTTGATGAAAACCTGCTCCAGAGCGCTCTGGACCTCAGACTGGAGTGAAGTTTAATTTTCCAACGACCCTAAGAACACAGCCAAGATAACAAAAGAGTGACAACTCTGTGAATGTCCTTGAGTGGCCCAGCCAGAGCCCAGACTTGAACCGGATTGAACATCTCTGGAGTGATCTGAAAATGGCTGTGCACCAACACTCCCCATCCAACCTGATGGAGCTTGAGAGGTCCTGCAAAGAAGAATGGGAGAATGGGAGAAACTGCCCAAAAATAGGTGTGCAAGCTTGTAGCATCATACTCAATAAGACTTGAGGCTGTAATTGTAATCAACAAGGTATTGTGCAAAGGTTTTGAATACTTATGTACATGTGCTTTTTCTGTTTTTTATTTTTAATAAATTTGCCAAGAGTTCAAACAAACATCTTTCATATTGTCATTATGGGGTATTGTTTGTATAATTTTGAGGAAAATAATTAATTTAATCCATTTTGGAATATGGCTGTAACATAGCAAAATGTGGAAAAAAGTGAAGCGCTGTGAATACTTGTGTTGTGAAGCGCTGTGTGTCTCTCTCTCAAGTGCCTCTCTCTGTTGCGTGTCTCTCTCTGAAGTGCCTCTCTCTGATGCATGTCTCTCTCTGATGTATCTTTCTGAAGTGTCTCTCTTTGATGTGTGTCTTTCTCTGATGTGTATCTTTCTGAAGTGTTTCTTTCTGAAGTGTTTCTTTCTGATGTGTCTCTCCACAGTTGAGCTCCCAGCTCCGCAGTTATCTCAGCGGGCAGAGGGGGCGTTAGTGTGCACCGGGTCACCCTCCTACCCTGGTGCTCATTTCTCCCTGTTCCAACAGGGTTCCTCGTCACTGTTAGCAACACAACAAGCCCCCAAGATTGAACACACTGTGCAATTCACTGCATCAGGGCAGCACGGGGAAAGGAGCAGGTACCAATGTCAGTACAGTGTACTGCTGGGTGAAAACTGGGCACATTCTGAACTCAGCTCCCCCATCCTACTGCAATGTGTTACAGGTGTGTGTGTGTGTGTGTGTGTGTGTGTGTGTGTGTGTGTGTGTTATTTTGATGGTATACATTTTATGTTGATGTGTTTCAGGATCTCCTTCCTGCAGCTCATCTTCTGCAGATAACCATCCTCCAAGTACAGGTAACACACACACACACACACACACACACACACACACACACATTTATCAAAGCAGCAATATTTTTCACGTATCCTGGTCTCTGTGATGTGTTTCTCTTGTGTTTCTATCTTATGGTGACTTGCTCATCACCTTTTGATTTTGGTGTCTCATTTCTTTGATATGTGTGTGTCTCTCCCTGTCTCACTCCTGCTGGTCTCTCTCTCTCTCTCTCTCTCTCTCTCTCTCTCTCTTGATCTAAAGTGTCTTCTAATCATGGCATCTCCCTCTTGTCTCTCTGCTTTGATTAAACAATATTTTACAATTTATGCAAAATAACGACTCGAAACATTCTTTACATCATGTCTCTCTGACGTATCTCTCTGGTATATCTTACTCAGGTCCTTCTCTCACTGCTTCTCTCTCTCTCATGTCTTTCTGTTCTCCCTCTACCTTGTCGCTTTTAATTCAATTCAATTCAATTTTATTTGTATAGCGCTTTTTACAATAGACATTGTCTCAAAGCAGATTTACAGAACTAGAAACATGGTATACAGATAATGAAAGTGTGAATTTATCCCAACTGAGCAAGCCACTGAGTGGCGACGGTGGCAAGGAAAAACTCCCTAAGATGTTTAAGAGGAAGAAACCTTGAAAGGAACCCGATTCAGAAGGGAACTTATCCTCATTTGGGTAACAAAAGATAATGTGAAAAAGTTGATAATGGATTTATACGAAGTCTGTAAGGTCTTAAGTGCAGCCGTAGTCCTAGTAGTCCGGAATTAGAGAAGATTTGAGCTCCATCCAGAGGCAGAAAGGATCTGGATCTCCAGTATCTCCGTAAATTCGTGTGGGGCTCGGCAAAAGGAGAGAGGGAGAAAAAAGATTATTATGACTGTGAATTAGTAAGATAGAATCTAGTCAGGGTAGGCTTGAGTAAATAAATACGTTTTAAGCCTAGACTTAAACACTGAGACTTTTACACCTGTCTGTTCTCTCCATCTGTGATGTGTTTCTTTGGCTCCTTGTTGTCTGTTCTCTCTAGTTCTATCTATCCAGTCTCCTTCTGCTGTTCTCGCTCTGATGTATTTGATGTGTATCTCTGAAATATTCTGTGCAGGTTCAGTGGATCTGCCGTTGGTGTGTGGTTCTGTCTCAGCTGCACTGCTCTTCCTGATGGTGCTCATAGTCCTGGCCTATGGGATTCGCAAATATGGTGTGTGTCCACACTTTCCTGCAGAGGGCGCTGTTATCTGCTCCTAACTCCACTGGCTAACTCTAATCTCATCTCTTTTCTTATAGCTAAAACCGCAGCCAATAAAAGAAGACAAAGGTAAGATATCCTACAATGCTTTGCAGTGATGATGTAGCGAGCAGATACACTGTACTGTAGTGAATTGTGAGTAGAGCGGAGCAAGAGATTTAGATCACACATGTTGACAGGAAGTGTTTAATGGTACTCAGGGAACAGGAGCAGTTCTGGCAGCAGGTCCATTCCAGAGACCACATCGTCGGTGAGTGACTGTTTAATTGTTTTTACATTTACATCACTTCCTGTTAATCTATATTACAGCCACTTGTGCTCAGCACACATTTGGTTCCTCAACAGGAATCATGTTTGGGTGTGAGATACTTAATTAATAAAGGGAAAATGCACGAGTTCATTTGGAAGCCCAGCAAATGAAATTAACATTCTTTTCTTGATAAAAGTGTAAATATAAATGTATGGAGTAATTATTAGTACAAATCCACTAAACTGACTAAACTGAGTGTTAATCAAGCGCTGTTAATGAAGTTACACACTGGGAATTATGAGACGGTCTGCAGCATGAAGAACATGAGATGATGACTAAAATGAACATCTAAGTAGAGCAGCTGGGTTCTGAATCTCAGGAGTTTATTAATGCTGCCTCAACATGCTGCCTACCTACACAGTGTTTGTGTTGTTATTTGTCCTCATTTTTGGATGTTGTGTGATTTGTGTTTTTGTTTCTCAGATCTCACACTACAGAGAGTCAGCACTGGCTTCAAGGTAACCTTCAGCATCGTCCTGATATAAACATCTACAATTCACTACAGCCCTTTTTAAGCCCCCCTCTTTCTGTCTGCTCTTACTCTCTGTTAGAACACAGTCATGTAGCCAAACTCACTTACATCCAGGAAAAACCTTATTAGTCTACTCCCTACACCCTATTCCCTTCTCCCTTCAGCCTACTCTCTACACCCTTCTCCCTACACCCTATTCCCTACTCCCTTCTCCCTTCACCCTACTCCCTACACCGTACAGCCTACTCTCTACACCCTACAGTCTACTCCCTTCTCCCTACACCCTAAACTCTTTTCCTTACACCCTCCCACTATTACATTAAAACACATTTGTCTGTAGTAATATTCTTAGTCAAGTTAATATAAGTTCTGGTCCTTAAAATCCATTAATGATAAATAAACGTTGTAATGAATTGTAACGAGTGTAATTAACGAGCATTTGTTAATGTCCTGATTTGCAGGAGGAGGGAGTAGCTTCAGTGTGGGAGCCCATCTACGAATCTCCAATCAGCACATTCACCCGCCCACCAGGCTACTGAGACTCTCTCTCTCTCTCTCTCTCTCTCTCTCTCTCTCTCTCTCTCTCTCTCTCAGCGACAATGCAGCGTGAGAGCGCAGACGGGTACAGCACACCTTACATGGGCGGAGCATGCAGATGGCTCGGTTTTGGTTTGCATGTAGTTACTTCAGCTTCTTTCTGACACAAATGCAAAACAGGGTCACACACACACAGACACACACACACACACAAAGCTGATCTCAGCATTTTCTCTTCCTTTTTTGTACATTTTTCCTTTTTATTCTTCATCATCCTTTCATTTAATTACATTCTTCACTCTTATCCATCTTACTCATGGTTCTCTCTTTCCCCTTCTTCATCTCATTATTTTTATTTTATTCATTTCTCACATGCCTCATTCGTTCTTTTTCTCCTTCATTCCTGTATTTTCTCTCTCTCTCTCTCTCTCTCTCTCTCTGTCTGTAGCATGTGCACGATTTGGATTTTGTATTTAAGGTTCTTATTATGTTTATAAAATGTCCTTTGAAAATAAATTAATGCTTTATTAATTATATTTTATGAATCAATACACACACACACACACACACAGACATACTGTTGCTGGCGAGTTGAGCAATAAAAGCACACTATATCCTGTTAACTACATCGTTGTCATCAGTAGATCAGTGCAAGCCATGCTGCTTGTGTAACTCTGTACAGTTTTATTGATCACTAAATGTTTATGAGGTGTTATGAACATTTATAACTCTCTAGATGTTCAGTACAGACTGTACTCCAACAGGCTCAGTGACAAGTGCAAAATAACACTGTTCATCTCATTTATAGCTGAATGCAAATTACACTTCTGTCTGGCTGTGTCTTTGGCCCCTGGCTGTATTCCAATACAGCTTTTTGACTTCCTCTAACCAGAGTGTGTATTAGACACTTTATTAGGTCTTCACTGCTCTCCTTCGTTTCTCATCATCATTTCATCACATTTCAGGTTAAAACATGTGTATAAATCATAAAGAAATGGTGCGGTCCATTAAAGGGGGGATTGAGTATTTTGGTATTGGCAATGAAAGTTATTTTGTGTGTGTGTTTTAATAACATGCACAAATTTTGTCTTTAATTTCCTATTAGTGTTCGGTGGAGTACAGGAAGGGTTTATTTTTTAATTCAGGAGTTTTAATTCAGACCCCCTCAAGAACACCCTTTAATCAAAACTTCATGGGCTGTTCCACGTATTTATCCGTTTAGGTGACAGTATTTTATGAGAAGAACGGTGTAGAGATGCTCTTGAGGCTAATCTTAATTACATTAATGAGCAATAACATTGAACATTTTAGCCAAGTGTCTTCACAACATCATGAGGTTTAGTTCATCTGGTTTGACTTAATTAGTCAGTTGTTAATCAGGTTTGGGTAATTTGGTAAAATTGATCCTCATTAATTGATCTTTGGTTTTAGGTGATCCGGTTTAGTATTAGTTTATATTATAATAACCACCGCAATTAAATCTGTTTTTTAAGTAGTTAAATTACCTACATGGTGTTAACTGGTGTTAATACTGAACACTGAATTGTTTTGGGGGTTTTTTAAACCATTTTTGTCCTAAAATAGTCAAATGAATGTCATTTGTTTACAGTCATGACTCACCTGTTATGACTTTAAAGGATTTTTTTTCTCCTTTGTATGTAAATAAAAGGTCTGAATGAGAGGGTTAAGCTAGGGCAGGGCCTCACATTTTACTTCAAAGCTCTGATGGAGAAACTGAGGGAGTGCTGAGTGGGCATGTCCTGAGTGGTGAAGATATAACAAAGAGCTAAGTGGGCGTGTCCTTATTGGTAAGGGTGAAACTGAGTATTGAGTGGACATGTCCTGAGCCGTAAGGGTGAAACTGAGTGCTGTGTGGAAATGTCCTGAGCGGTAAGGGTGAAACTGAGTTCTGAGTGGGTGTGTCCTGAGCAGTGAAGATGTTACAAAGCACTGAGTGGGCGTGTCCTAATTTTCTATACACTGTCTTGTGCTTTGAACACACAATGTGACGCTCAGGATTGGTGTTTTTAGCATATGATCTCTCCGGATTTGTGAAATGTCCACAAGCAGGCAGTAACAAAGCCGCACATTTATTCTCGTTCTTTTCTTCTATTTGTAGCTGTTTCATTGAGTGATTCAGCACAGTGACATTACAGTCCCAGAGAATTAATGTCCTGTAAAATATTTATACTGCAGCTGTTTGTGACCAGAGATTTTGGTGGAGCAGGACAACATTAATAATGACATCAGACGAAATGGAAAGGCTATCACATGTGATTCCTGCTACAGGCTAAACTCTACTAAACAGATGAGAGTTGATGCATGAAGTTATCCATCGTATAGTCCAGTAACTACATCCGAGCCCATTTACACCTAACTGTGTTCACTTGTGTTCCAGGTTAATATAATTAACCAGGGCGTACAGCTTTCAGAAACCACACAGATACCTGACACTAGCCCAAAAACTGTGTACAAGGGAGACACACATTATTTTTCTTTTCCTCAGGCCTTTTGTGGGGAATCTAGGTCACTGAGGTGCGCACACATCTCACGCTCATGTAGCACAGTGAAATCAGTTTAATGTGTTTTTAATCATTAAAAAAAAATAACAGTAATTGCTAGACCTAGCTAGCTTGCATTAGCTTGCTGATAATAAATAACAAGAATGTCTCTTGGCTAAAACTAAATAGCTAACTAATAGTGCTGTAAAAGTGTGGTAAAATAGTAAATAAAGCTAACTGGCTAGTGCTAAACTAAAAACCAGTCAGTGGAGTGGCTAAATAAAAAATATCTAAATAGCTAGCTTGTTGGTAGCTAAGCATAATCAAAAAAAAAAAATTACCAACAAGCTAGCTAGCACTCTATAAACACTGGAACTGGAAAAAAAATTCATAAACACCTATTAAGGATTCAGTAATTAAACAGTTTGGCTAGCTAGCATATGTTTGCTAACTCACTAAACAGCCAGAACTAGCTATGAATGAATGAATTAAATACTTAAATTTTTTGTCCTTTGTGTATGCGTGTTTGTATTATGTGAAGCTAATCTGATATACAAAATGCTAATCCGAAGATTAGACAACAAGCTGCAGTAGTGCAAAGGTGTGATGTTCTGATTAGCATTTGTGTTTAACAGCCCAGAGCAGGTGAGTTAATGACAGAGACAGAGCAGATGAGTTAATGATAGAGACAGAGCAGGTGAGTTAATGATAAAGACAGAGCAGGAGAGTTGTGAGTTAATGACAGAGACAGAGCAGGTGAGTTGTGAGTTAATGACAGAGACAGAGCAGGTGAGTTGTGAGTTAATCACAGAGACAGAGCAGGTGAGTTAAACAGCCCAGAGTAGGTTTAAAGTTAATGCTGGAGATGTTCACGCTGGTCTTCAGGAGGTGTGTGTTTGCTCCGTGGTCAGTTGTGATGGTCATTGCCGTGTCCATTGATTAGACCTGATTCCCAGCGCTGGACTAACAGGTTCTTCTGTCGCTGTTCCGTTGCCTGTGGAGGCGGAAAGAAACCTCAAACATGAGGAACATTGTGTTGTTCATCATGTTTTCTCACCTCAAGCCTCAGTGTGTATGTGTTAAATATGTGTGTTGCTCAGTGGAGAATGTTTATGTGTTAGCTTTTTCACTTCTTTGTTTTTGATCACTTTGCTAGACTGATGTTTGGTCTGGGCAGACTTCTGCTAGATTAGATTAGATTAGACTTAAACCGTGCACTTTGTGTACTGTAAGTGTATTTGTGTGTTTGTGGAAATCTGCTGTGTTTAACATTAACTGTGACAGTTTTAAGAAGTGTGAGGTGATAAACCGCTAATCGCTAAATGGAAATGAATGTTTAATGAATGAATGGCTCATCTCCCTGCTGAAAATAAAAAAAAACAACGGCAGAAACCATGTCAGAAATTCAGAAAGGTTTCCACTACAAATACCAATACAAACCACCAGCTAAGCATTCAGACCATTACCCTAACCATTGTTTTCCTTCATGGTATCCACTAGACAGAACATTCCACCAATAAAAGGCAACAAACAGAGATAATTATAGTTTCCATTAAAATCAGTACAATTCCCATTATAACCATTACATATTCTATGAGGGTTTTTATTGGGGTTTTTTGTTGTTGTTGTTTTGTTTCAGCAGGGCTAGCTGCCTTAGTATATTAGCTAAACAAAGCTAAATAAGGTACAAAATTTCGAATTTAACACTTGGTGTGTAGTATCATCTAGTCAGTGTTACTAACGTACTAATCACTAACCAGCTAAGTGACAAGATTTGAAGAAATTTCTTTACTCCTTTAAATGGATAGGAGCAAATCCTGCTCTCTGATTGTGGCTAGTTTCTGTAACTGATCACACACACATACACACACACACCCACAGTTGCGTACCTCAGGGTGTGTTTTGTGTCCGCTTTGTTGTGAAGGAGGCGGCCATCTTAGATCCAACTTCCCAAACGACAAACTCACTGGAAAAACACACAGACTGCTTACTGATACTGTTTAAGGGAACTTTAAGCTGTGTCGAGTCTTGATATTAGATGTAAAAGACATTTCTGTTAAAGTCTCCCATGTGCTGCTCCTCAGAGAGAACTCTGTATTAATCTCACATACATAAAAATATAATAATAATAATAATAATAATAGTAATAATAATAATAATAATACAGTCTCTCTGTTATTCACACTTTTAGATTGCTTTCAAAATAACATCCAGGTCACTGGCAGGTAAAAGCAGTACAACACAGAACCGTTCTTCGCTCTGGGTAGACCTATATACTTTGTATTCATTCGATTTTGTTGTTTTTCCCAAAAAAATTAAAATAAATGCAAATGAGATTCAAAACAAGTTTTGTCTTTAAAACAAGACTCAAACTGAGGTTAAAATTTCACCAATTCAAATAGTTTTCTGCAAAAAAAGCACAAAAAACTCATTGCATCATAAATTTTCATTTAAAAAAGGCCATGAAATTCTGTATGGACCGAATAAATTCAGGTGCTGAACGAGCCGGATGTGTATCAGTGAGCAGGTTACAGCTCAGCATGAGAACCTGATGTGCTGCTCTTATGGATCAGTACAGGCTTTTTATAAATAATAATAAGATGACTGGAAAGGATGCCGGATAATCACTGATCCTCAGTTGTGGTTCATTTTTGAGTCACAAACATTTCTCCTAAAATATCTCAGGAGAGCGAAAAGGAGACAAAAAGAGATATGAGATTTTCCTTTAACTCTGCACCACCTGCAAAATTACTGAGTATTATGTAAACAGTATCTCTGTTCACTGGTTAGTTACTGAGTCACTGTATCACTGTATCACTGTAAACTTCAACTGATTTCTGAGCAAAACAGAACTGAAATCTTAGGTCTTGATAAAATACATTATTAACATACTAAGATCATGTTACAACTAAAAGAATTTTTTGGAAAATCCAACACTTATCACCTAGTGCACTTCTCTTATACTCAAGTACACTTGCACATACGAGCATAGACGAGCATAGAAAATACACTAGTGTACATTTCTACTTAACCTCTTAAAGTTCCTTTAAAATTAGCCTAAAACATCTATCCTATGGTCTCCCTTGAAAGGTGACACTTTCTTCCCAGAAGTCAGAATCACTGTAAGTGCTACTGGTATTGAGTAAGAGAAGATTGAACACACAGATAAAAGGTTTGTGTGTGTGTGTGTGTGTGTGTGTGCCTGATTTATTTATTTATTTACTTATTTATTTGCATGCACATGCCTGCACATGACTACAGCTGGGAGAATTAGTTGGAAAATACAATTAGACCACAGCATGAAGCCTTTCCAAGTGCAAGTTCAAATTTGATAACAAAGAAAATTTGTTATGAAAAGGGCATGTCCATTCATTTTATCAAAATCACCTTTTGGAGACGCCAAAGGGCCCTTGGTAACCAGGGACACATACCTAGGATAAAAAAGCTACTACTCTTGATTTTTCTTATAATTTTGCGCAGTAATGAAAGGTGACACTAAGAGCTATCATGTCACATATCTACATATCTACAAAATGTATGTTTATATGTATATTCATAATTGAAACCTTTGTGTGTTTTTATGCGCTTTTTCACCACTGATTACGCACAGAACAATGCACAGATGTGACAGTATATAAAAAGTATTTCTACAAATATATATTAGTACACATGTAGTCACACAAATTTGATCATATATCTGAATATATCTGAACTCTGGAATTAGAACAAAGTGTGTGAGTTTGAATAACACTAGAGAGGAGGTGTGTGTTTTGTGTGTGTGTGTGTGTGTGTGTGAGTGAATGTGGGTCTCACTTTCAGTTGCTGCAGTCGGATTTTCTCGTCTTCCAGTTGGCGTTTTGCTCGATCCTGTTCCTCCTGCATGCGGCGCTTCTCCGGCAACACACACACACACACACACACACACACACACACACACACACACACACAAATTAGCACAATTACTAGTTCATGTGCAGTTCATTTTGTTATGTTTTGTGGATTGCTCTGTTCTGAAACTCAAAGAGGTTCTCAATAAAACTTTATTCAGGAATTAGATCACAGACTGCTAGCTAATTGGCTAATTAGCGATTAGCATGCTCCATACTCTCTCTCTCTCTCTCTCTCTCTCTCTCTCTCTCTCTCTGCTCGCTCACACACACGCGCAAGAACCCATGTGACCTCCAGCACTATGTTCCAGAAAACAAAGCTTTTTCTTTACACTTTTTCCATTATACATACTTTGAGATAAACTTGTTAACATGATGCTAAACTATAGGAGGCTATAAGCTTTCATTAGCTACATTAGCATTAGCTAATGCATCATAGCTTAAACTAATTCACTGCATTTGTATTAAAAGGACTGAGTGGACTCGATTTAAATCTAACTGACCTCCACGACTGATTAAACCCTTATTTACAGTAAGATAAAGTGAATGCAGAGTCAGCCACACACACACACACACACACACATACAAAGAGCTCTCTGTTGGATTGTACAGTGCACTAGTACCTAGGGAGTAAAAGGCATTATACACTATAGAGTATTTAATCTCTAGGGTGTAATGCACTTGTATATGATTCCACATAAGAGATGTGGTGTCCTAATCACCCTGTGTACCCTACATAGTGTCTACACTAGGGCTGCAACTAACGATTGTTTTCCTAATCAATTAGTTGGACGATTATTTTTTCGATTAATCGGATTGGGGCAAACTTTCAGTACCATTTTTTCGTTTACTTAAAATATAATCTACAAACTGAGTTTTACAAATATAAACTTAACACTAAAAACTTTACACAACTCTATGTCCAATTATATAAGACTGAAAAGAACCCAATACACACACCAGAATATATATTATTCACTTCGGCCTATGGTTTAAGTCTATGCTTTTTTGGCATCTATAAAAAGTAATGCATAAATACTTATAAATATAGTAACTTTATAATAAATCTCCCTTTCACTACACGTTATGTTTTCTGTTACTCACTGCATTTAGGAATATTATTTTACTTTGGATCATAGTGTTTTAATAAGACATTACAGATCTTACTTTTGATCATTTCCATTATAATAAACAACAGAAGTTACACTGCAAGCACACAAATACAGCATATAATGACAATAAACTTAAATTAAACTAAACCTCTTAAGCAACTTGCACCAGTTACCCCAAGCCCTTGCACACAGTGGAGCATTTTGGATACAAAAATAAGTTTGTGCTTGTGCATCATTGACATGCTACTGAAACCCTGCTTTATAAAGCTTGATCTTCTCCGCAGTGTTTAATATAAAATGCACCCCTGCCTTAGAGGACTTGGAGGTTGCTCACTTTCTTCCTCAATCACCTGATGATTTCGCCTTCATCTGATGTCTGATGGTCACTGAGGTCATGTTGGAAATAAAAGTTGACGTTGACAGAAAGTCTTTGTCTGTGACTCTGGGTATCTGCTAAAGCTAGCGGCATCACATTACCTATGTATGACATAATGCACCACTGACTGGGAAGCGGCTTATACTTCGGCATAGTAAAAAACTAATGTGTTCCATTTGAGACGTTATTACCTTTCTAAAATTCATACACTAGACCAGTGGTTCTAAACCTTTTGTGAGCTCTGGACCCCTAGCATAATTCAAACAATCCACAAGGACCCCCTCACTCCACAATTATAGGCTATATATTTAAGTCATTTCTATATGTTTCTTTATTGATTAATATTTAGCATTATAATATAATATATTACATATAATATATTATATATAATATAATATTACATTTAACTTTGAAACAAAAACATTTCAAGTTTTTATTTTTTACATTTTATCATTGGTGTGACATTTAATTTGACTCTCTGAATTATCGGTTGTTTATTTTATCCATCAATGCCACACTTGAACTTCTCTACAACTCATAAGTTTTGGCAAATTTTCATTTGATTTGTAAATAAATTTTAAATAAAGTTTATCAATGAATGATCGTGATATTTGTAAATGCATGCAAATAACCAAATCAGTTAATTTTAAAACATCTCATTTATTTATAATATTATTTAAACATTTGTAAAAACTTTCCCCTCTGACCCCTGCAATTACGCCACTGACCTCTAGAGGTCGTGGAGCCCCAGATGAGAAACACTACACTAGATGATAGAGAATAGTGCATAGTGTAAGTGTATAGCGCATCATTTGGGACACAAATTTAAAATTTACTCTCCGAAGCGTGTTTTTGGAACAGAAGAAAATGTAATGAGTAAATGTACCGCGCACAGACCAACTAATCAATAATGAGACTCGTTGACAATGATTTACATAATCGATTATTATCAATTTTATCGATTAGTTGTTGCAGCTCTAGTCTACACACACACACACACACACACACGTAGCCTACCTGGTGTGGTGTTCAGGTGTTGTCCTGGTGTGTTTGCTTGGATGTGTGTTGGTGTGCTTCTGCTCAGTGACACTGTGACCTTTGACCTGTTGCCATAGAGAATTGTCCTTTGTTTGTGCAGTTCTTCCTCTCGCTTTTTTGCTTCCTGAATGTCCTTATGCACATCCGGGATGAGAGACAGCGATGATCTCAACTTGAAGAACGGGTTCTCCTTCAGCTCTTTGTCATTAGCTGTCTGGTTTTGAACTTGTGAATTGTAATGAAGATCCTCAGGTTCAGATCTGACGCTTCCTGAATCAATCACAGTCACTGGTTTGTAAACCTGCTGGTTTGTGTGTGAAATCACTGTAGGCTTGTTCTCAATGATTATCACCTTCTGATCCACAGCCTCCGAGAACCCTGGACCACACAGTTTTGGGTTCTGGACCTGCAGGCTTCTTGTTGGTTCCTTAGAAAATCTTGTTCCCGACATCTTGTTATCCTGATTTCTTCTGATCTGGAGATCTTTGGGTTTCTGGATGGCATTTAATCCAGAATTTTGATTCTGGAAAAAGACATCTACACTTCTCCTCCGTTCTTTAAAAGATCCAGAAACCTCACTGTCCTGATTTATGGAGATCGGAAGATCCTTATTCTCCTGGCAGGATTCAAACAGGAGTTTCTTCTCCTTCAGAGATGGGAAGAATTGAGCAGAAGAATCCAGCTCCAGGTGCCTTCTGTGTTCCTTGGATGAGAAGTCCTGATTTCCACCATTGACGATCTTGCAGGATGAAACGTAGGATTTTCCCTCGTTCCTCGGCTCCTGGACAGATTTTAATGTCTCATGATCATGATTTCTCGAGGTCTGCAGAACTTTGGGTGAAGTCTCAATGGGCTGAAAAGGGGAATGGTTCTGGAAAATCATCTCCACACTGTTTCTGGGTTCCTGAGTTCCGTCACTGGAGATTTGGAGATCTTTGGATTCCTGGAAGGCTTCAAAGAGACGTTTTTTCTGTTGCAATTGTTTCACGGTACCTTTGTCATAAAAACCAGGCAGCCTCCCGAGGTTGACCAACACCTTTTCTCTTTCAGCTTCAGCATGGATTTCACGCTGCATCTTCTTTCCAGCAAACTGGCGCTCCTTACCGTGATCTTTCACTGATTTCTCTGTGAGATCTTGGGAGAGGATGGACATTCTGAGCGGAATATTGATGAACTCCTTGGTTTCATCCAAGCCTCGTGAGCGGCGAAGGCTCTGCTCTCGTTGGAAGGCGAAGCGTATCTCCCTCTCGATTGGCGTCTCATTATCTGACATGCTGTTCAGAGAGAAATCAGCAGACACTCCACTGTCACTTTGACTATCATCATATTGATCCAAGTCCATGTTTCTTCTCTGTTTTTTCCTCAGATCATTCGCGTGTCTCTGTGTGTCTTGTCTGATCTCGATTCTGTCTCGTCCTCTCTCTCTTCACTCTCTCTCTGCACTCTCTCTCTGCCTGCCTCCACTCTGCTGCCTCTATTATCAAATGCTCACTGACCATAAAAGACCTATAGCTCGGGTTTCGGGTTTCTCCATTGGCTATCTCATTGGCAACAGTTTCTAAGGGAGGAGTTGATTTGCACACCTGTTGCATTTCCTGGTTCTGAGCCGGATCAGGAGTCTCAAGCGCCCCCTGCTGCTCACCTCCGCTGTTTATCCTGCTCTCATCCTGATCTTCTGACAGGAACATGATTGAGTCCTCAAGAAAATCAGTTTCTTGATGCAGTGATGATTGATGTGTTTGATGTTTGTAACCCCGCCCACTATCTGTTTTAGCAGTCAAACAAAAAGCTTTGCTGTCATTAGAAAGTGTATATCTATTCTTCAATAGATCTGTCAGATAATTCATGTATAAATTCTGATTGGTCTGTTTGTGACACGTCATGTCCATCACTCCACATGAGTTTATTTTCAAACTCCACCATTTCGGGGTACTTGTGAAGTTCTGTCATGTCATCCGTGTCAGTCAGATCACTGTTTGTCCTCACAGCTCCCTCTTCTGGCATGAACATGGTATCACAAAGTGAGAGGACAATTTCTGCTCGTGTGTCCTTGTCTTCCTATATCGTCTTCAACATCTCCTGCCACCCACACTCCAAAGCGTTTTTTGTTTTTGTTTTTTTTTTCAAGTTAAAAGTAATACTTGAGATTTTTTTATTTTATTTTACAATGTGCACTATTCCAGATATTGAATGTTGATACTGGATCATTATTATCCTGAAATGAAGTATTGGATTATAGTGAAGTCAGATTTGAGATTTTCCAATCTAATCCAGACTTTCAGTTAATAATAATTAACGGTTTAAAATGACCATTTAGACAAAAATGGAGATGAAAACGAAGTCATGTGTTTTGGCCAGTATGTACAGCAGGAGAGCTGTAAATCGACAACATGGTGAAATAAAGACATGAATACGTTAAACACATGACATGGACATGTCTACACAGAGCTAATCTGAGAACATTAGCATGAGCCTGTATTATTAGTAGCAACAGGTGATTTATTTTCTACGCATCTGTGTGACAGAGAAACAATTTTTAGCAGCATGCAACATTTAAGCAGATACATTCTCAGTTCTACACAAATTAGCCATGACACTGTAAAGAAGAGATGATCGAATGCTAGAATGCTGTGCACAATTTCCCCCAAAAAATGTGGATGAAGAGTAAATCTGTATTATGGAAACTGTTCTTAAATCGAGTTTGGAAAAGTTGTCAGAAGCTTGGTGATGGTGACGTTGAGTTGAGCGACTGTTGTGTAGTTTATAGCATACTGTTAGTTTTTTATTTCTCCCAATTGTATTTAGGTTTCAAACTTCATACAAGTTGTGTTGATTTGTGAAAATTATCTTGATGGACAAAAAGTGTTAGTATTGTAAACTTTTATTGATCACAGAGGTTTTTTGGGGGTTTTGTTTTACGATAATCCGAAAGCCTATGGGAAAATCCTATTGGGTTATTGTCGAGGGAACCATTGTGATGCTAACTTCCGGGTTTAGGTACATCCCCGCGACTCTCTATTAACCGTTAGCATCAGACATTCTGCGTTTCCAAGATCGCGTAGAAACAGTGTTACAGAAAATCAGTTACAGAACACTGTCACAGAACAAAGAGTTAATCTTCCATTTAGACGCTTTAAAACTATTTATTAACTAAAGCAGCTGCCTGTTTCACACACACGCACACACACACACACACACAACAGGCAAGAGTTAATTATACAGTGATTAAAACTAACTCCATTAACTTGTAAATAGGAATATAATTTCTTACACTTCCATATTAATGAAGGACAACACAATAATGAAGGTATTATATATTTATATTTATTAAACTGTCCGAAAATATCAGCGAATACTAAAGACACTGTGACATTATAAAGTATAACATTACAAACACTGCACAAATACCACAGGCATGAAGGAGATACTGTTCAGAACGGTAGAATACTCTGCGCTGATTGGCTGAGAGCA
The DNA here is from genome assembly GCA_012411365.1 of Ameiurus melas. Classification (NCBI taxonomy): domain Eukaryota; kingdom Metazoa; phylum Chordata; class Actinopteri; order Siluriformes; family Ictaluridae; genus Ameiurus; species Ameiurus melas. The sequence continues at coordinate 10,989,949 of CM022765.1, read as the reverse complement.
GCGCGGTAATAACAGATGACAGAATGTACACGGGATAATAAAGCTGTTGAGAGAAATGTCAAGTTTCATATCTGAGCAAATGAAAACAGACCCTAGTATTTATAGTGGGTGGGATTATTTATAAACACACACACGTACAGTACATATGGCTTAATAACAGCATAACTGTTTCAGATTTCCTTCGCCGAGCTCTCTGAGCTACAGTCTGAAATGAATGGTTTAGTCTTGAGATGGCCAGCAGGTGGCGCACTGAAGCTGGAGAACTGCAGCCGGTTGCACCAGGAGAAGGTAAATTCTATTGTAGGTTAGTTTGAGTGTAAAAGGGAACAATAGCAGTTGTAGTTATAATTTGAAAGAAACTTAGACTTACAACCTAGTAGTGTAACATCGGCCATAAACACAACTACTCTGTAATTCTGTTCAAAGTTCACAAGAGTAAAACAAAACATGTTTACAGACTACACACTTTTTGTAACAGCAACTAAAAACAGATCATAAGATGGACTACAAATCAGCTATTTTTATATCAGATGTTTCAGACTCCTCCGCTCATGCTCAAATTGCAAGGTACATCATCAAATACTTAACTTTAAAAAATTAATTTATTCTTTATTTGAAATACAGATTAAGATTGCAACCGCTCCGTTATCTTTCATCGTTAAAATGTTTTGTCTTTAAAACTTCATCCCACACAGAACAAGCGTACGAGAGACAGATTGCTTTATTGTCCTGTGCAGTCGATTTGGAGTCTGTTATAATGATGAAGTTAAAGGACCGATGTCGCATGAAGTAAATGTTTCATTCATGGATGGATAATGTTTCTGTCTGATTGTGTTTCTGATTGGCTGGTGATAGTGAAACGCCTCACACTGTGTGACTGTGAAGTTTAAAACTTAGCGATTGTATGTTCAGCTGGTGCAACTGGCTGCAGGACTGTGGAAGTCACATGATGACAATCACATGACTGCACAACACTGGCAGGTTTTCGTCTTTGCCCCTTCGGCCTGGCTCGGATTCGCTGTGTCTGTCAATGGTTCCACTTTTGTAGTCAATAGCGGCTCCTCCTCCACTGTGGCTCCGCCCAGTGGTATTTCCTGGAACTGTACTGCAGCGTTTTTGGAGGATGAAGCGGTATCTGGGGATTTCTGAGCACAGTTAGGATTAATGGCTGAAGCAGGCAGTGTGATGGAGACGGATGGTGTTTGTACAGCGCCCCCTGGTGTTTCGGAGAGGGACTGTGTGTGTGTTTCAGCTGTGGCACTTTCCTGTTCAATAACAGCTGCTGGATCTGCATCTGGTATTAAATCTGTGTTTAATGCTGATTTCATGGCTGAGTCTTTGATTGGTTTTGTGTCAGCAACAACATCGATGTCTGCACTCGTTTCTTCATCAGTGTGTGTGATTATTTTTACTTTGGTGTCTTCCTCTGATGAATCGTTATCAGTGTCTAATTTTCCTTCTTCTTGCTCTGTAACTTCACCAGCCTCAGTGGACATTTCTAGATGATTCTCAACATCTGCAGCATTCTCTTCCTCTTGTTCATCCCCTCGTTTTTTCTCTCGTTCTTTCTCTTGTTCTTCCTCTTCCTCTCGTTCTTCCTCTTGTTGTTCCACTCGTTCTTTCTCTTGTTCTTCCTCTCGTTCTTTCTCTTGTTCTTCCTCTTCCTCTCGTTCTTTCTCTTGTTGTTCCACTTGTTCTTTCTCTTTTTCTTCCTCTCGTTCTTCCTCCTCTCCCTTTTCCTCTAGTCCCCTTCCTCTTTCTTCTTCTTCTTCTATTCTTTCTTCCTCTCGTTCTTCCACTTCCTCCTCCTCAGCGTGCGTGTCCTGGGACTCTTCGGTCACTTCCTCTCCCTCCTCTATGATGACCACTCTCTCTGCACGAATGACCGCACTGACATCATCATCATCATCATCATCACATAAACCTTGCCCAGGCTCAGCCTCTGTGTAACCCAGGAATAGAAGAGTCTCTGCCCCCTTGCTGATGTCATTAACATGTTGAAGAGGGGCATTTTGGGATTTCTTGTCTTGTACAGTGCCGTTGGTGAGAGATGTGTCAGGCGAAGGGTCCGTGCTTTTCTCCTCTCCGTTCGCGGAACTTCCTGTGGAGTAGAAATCAAGAGATCAGACCGAGATCAGCGTCCTGTCCCAAACGTCTCTCTGCTCCATATACAGGGAATATATGGAAATTAATTTATGAAAGTCAATATGCAAACTATAATATTCTCTACAATATGACTTAGAAACTAGTACACTATGTAGTGAGCAGGGTTTGTTTAGGACATGCAGCAGGACTAAAGGAGGTGCAGAAAGAAAGAGTTCAGGGCTGAGAAGTGAGTGTACTGCAGATGTAGTGAGTTTGGATAATTAAGCAGTAAACAAGTCTTACCAAATGAAGCAGTGATAAAGGAGAAGCTGGATAGAGAGAATAAACAAGAAAAAAGAGGGAAAAGAGAGCAGAGTGTTGAATTATTTTATCTGTTTTTTTATTAAGGGTGGATGCTCGATTAAGTCTAAGAACTATCAGTTATAAAGTAATATTTAAAAAAGAGAACAAGTTCTATGTATATGTTTTATAATAATCATAGAAATACAGCTTTTGTTTATTTCTGATCTGTGTAAGGGTGTGTGAGAATTGTGATGGGTTGTGACCCATGTGGTACAAACACAGAGAGAGAGAGAGAAAGAGAGAGAGAGAGAGAGAGAGAGAGAGAGAGAATGAGAAAGTGTAAGTGTCCGGGTAAACAGTAGAATTTCACCTGATGGAGGTGGAGTCTCTGCACTCGCTCTCTGTGGGGAAAAGATAAAGAAACTGTAAGAGAAAGTGTAACATGGAACAGATTCTGGTGTGTATATGTTCTAACGACTCACACACTTTCCTGTTGATAAGGATCACAACAATACAATCTGGCTGTGTTCCAATATTATTCCCAACATGCCCTTGTTGACTTTCCTTATCATCTGCATCACATAAGTCTGCACTCAAAAAGGAACAGAACCTCAGCGGTGAGAACAGAGAATTGTTGTGCGTGTTTTTTTTTGCCAGCTGTTACGCCACGTGACGTGAAGGGAAGGAGGCAGGATGCAGTCGCAGTGGAACGGTGACTTTTATTAACAATGACGAATGCAACACAAAACACTTGAAACAAACTCCTGAGCTAACTATGCTCATTTGGCTATGGCTAACGCTAATGCTACGTCTAAGGCATATACATAAACTGAAACGGCAATTCCCGATAGTCGCCCTTTAGCTTTACAAGGCATACATTCCGTCATAAACACACAATGATATGTCCATATGTAGATCAGACAGTCAGACAGAGAGTTGAACCGCGCCGTGTGGAACACGGCTTCCGGTATAAATAGACTTCCAGTCCTTAGCGCCGCAACCGTTCACAGCTGCCCGCAATTCCACAGCACATGTGACCCTTGACGTCATCCCGGAAGAGGCCTGCGCATGCGCAGCGCTCAACGTGCCCAGTTGCACAGGGGAATCTTGACCGATCCCCCTCCCCTTCCCCTCCAAAGGCACTCCTCCTAGAGTGCCAAAAGTCCATTTCATACTTTGGTGGCCCCGAGCCCTTGGGCCGAATGTCCCAAGCAGCACCAGCCGAAACTGCACGGTGTCCTTGGAGCAGGGGAGTAGAGCAAGAACTACCGCCAGGCAGACAGACTGAGCGACCCCCTCATCGATGCTTGGGAGCATTGCAACATCTTCGGCGGCGCCTGGGAGCGATGTCCTCGGCCGAGGAATGAGGCTGAGTGACGTCCTCAGCTGGACGTGGAGGCTGAGTGACGACCTCAGCTGAGCAGTGAGGTTGAGCGACATCCTCAGCTGGACGTGGAGGCTGAGCGATGACCTCGGCTGAGTAGGGAGGCTGAGCAACGTCCTCAGCTGAGCAGGGAGGCTGAGCGGCATCCTCAGCTGAGCAGGGAGGCTGAGTGGCGTCCTCAGCTGGACGGGACAGCAGGACAGTTTCCTTAGCTGTGCAGGGCAGCAGGACAGCCTCCTCGGCTGGGCTGGACAGCAGGACAGTTTCCTTGGCTGTGTGGAGCTCCACCACTGAGACCTCCCCATAGGCCTCAGGCTGGAGCACTGCTGTCCTCATAGCCCCCCCAAAAAAATTTTCTGGGCTAGCTTCCAGCCTAAACTGAACTGGATTTTCCAGAACAGCCGGCTCGGACAAGAAATCAGGAACTTGGGACATGACTTGGGCTTGGACCATTAAGGCTTGAGACATGGCTTGGACGTGGGTGTCCGAGACTTGAGATTGGGTTTGGACTTGAGACTTCGATTTGACCGAGCTTTCTAGCTCCTGCATCTTGGCAGCTAGATCCTTATTCTGTCTTTCTAGCTGCTGTCGCGCAGTCTCATTCTTCTGAGCCATGTGGCGCTCACCCGCTAGCTCAGCGTGTCTACTTGTGCTTTAGCCTTCTTCAATCGTTCATTAACGAGTTCAATGTTGCACTGTTTCTCAACAAGTTCCTCCTCCAGCTGAGAAATACGAGCCTCCAACCTCCGCTTCTCCTCATTCAAAGCGGATATCTTGGAGTTGCAGCTGGTCACTTCACCATACATCTCATCTCTCTCCTGCTGAACTTGCTTCTGACTGCGATCAGCTGTAGACAGATCCTCATGTAACTGTACATTTTCAGCTTCCAGACTCTTGACCTTGCGTTCACTCTCTTCGGCGCTGCTGCGTGCAGCATCTCTCGCTGCTCGGAGTTCATCCACATACCACAACTGATCCCTTAACTGAGTCTGTACCTTCTTCAGCTGTCCCTGTGCTTCATCTCGAGCGTCAATGGCCTGGATGAGTTGAGCTTCCCACTCAGACAGGTCAAGCTCCAGCTTCTTCATTGCTGCTACAGCCAGAGCTCTCTGCTTCCTCTCATCCTCTAGCTCTGCCCCCATTTCATGCACCTGTTCCAATTTCTTTTCCAATTCTGACAGCTGTGTCTGAACGGGGTGAAGTTGTTTCTCTGCACTCTTCCTTCTCTCTTTTTCCTCCTCCAGAAGCTCCTTCAGTCGATTCTGTTCGTCCTCTAGTTGACAAAGCAGTGCACTCAGCGCCCGTTTCCGGAGTGTCTCCTCTTGCAGCAAAATCTGTGTTGCCTGTAGTTGCGACTCCACAGATGAGCATTCTTCAGTAGCTTTGACGTATTTACTCTCCACATTCAGCCATTTCCTTCTTCTGTTTCTCGCTCTCGCTGTGCTTCAGCTGGAGCTCCTGCAGCTGAGCCTCGCCTTTCTTCCTGCGAGATTCAGAACCATTTTTACTCTGAGTGACTGTGACTGGAACTTGAACTTGGAACTTAGCCTTGAGCGGGACTCTGTCTCTCTCCTCATAATAGAGGTGGAAGCATAATAGAGGTATCTCTCCACCTCAGAAAGTCGAGTCTACTAAATTGCCCGGGTTTCGAGAACTTCCTCATGAAAAGTTCAGCAAATCGTGTGACATCATGGAGGGCTGGCGACCCGGTACTCACCAGCTGCTCCGCCCAGTCACGGACCGGACCGCAACACCTTGACACCATGAAACCAATCCACTGTTCCTTAGAAGGTTTGGGGTGAAACAGGCTGCAAAAATACTCCTGGCAGCCCTGTAGAAACTCCAGCGGGCAGCTCCCCGGTCCCACTGTAATAGGAAGCTCAGCGTAGTACTTCTGGGGAAATTGTACAGATGCAAAACGCGGCCAGTAATCCGAGTAAAAGAAGCCATCATACCGCTCCGGCATGTCCTCGAAAGCCCTCTGTGCGAATTGCATCGAATCCAAGGCAGGGATACTTGGCGTGGGGTTTTGGGTTCGGCGTCCTCTCCATTCCTCTGCTGCATCCATGGTCAGGCGGTTCAATCTGTTACGCGACGTGACGTGAAGGGAAGGAGGCAGGATGCAGTCGCAGTGGAACGGTGACTTTTATTAACAGGAACGAATGCAACACAAAACACTTGAAACAAACTCCTGAGCTAACTATGCTCACTTGGCTATGGCTAACGCTAATGCTAGGGCTAAGGTATAAACATAAACTGAAACAGCGATTCCCGATAGTCGCCCTTTAGCTTTACAAGGCATACATTCCATCATAAACACACGTCGATATGTCCATATGTAGATCAGACAGTCAGACCGTCAGCCAGATAGTTAAACCGCGCCGTGTGGAACACTGCTCCCGGTATAAATAGATTTCCAGTCCTTAGCGCCGCAACTGTTCACAGCTGCCCGCAATTCCACAACACACGTGACCCTTGACGTCATCCCGGAAGAGGCCTGCACATGCGCAACAGCGCTCAGCGTACACAGTTGCACGGGGGAATCGTGACGCCAGCAAAACATACCAGTGAATTAAACAAGGCTGGTAGCAGTTATCTCACTCTCACTCAGCCAGCAGGGGGCGACGCTTTATCCAAAAGACACCTGAGGACATGTTTAAGAAGGTTATAAAAGTGTTTTCTTAGGGACTTGGTCGACTTGCCATGTAAACAGATTTTAAAACATGTGTAATCGTTGATCTGGTGAAGTTTTCTATAAGGAGATGTTTATATAATGTTTATGGAAGGAGTCTCCAGTGTCAACTCTTTGTAACAATCAGAGATAAAGCTGTACCTTTAAGTTTTCCGACATCTTCAGGATAGAGGACACTATGCTTCCTTGCGGTTTCTCGGTAACATGACAAGCTGAGTGTTTTTTTTTTGTCTTATTAACGTCAAGACAGAATAAAGAGAGGCTGGTGAAGGAACGACTGTTTATAGCTGCTACAACAAGTGATATATATGTACAGTGCCCTTCACTAACATTGGCACCCTTGTAAATATGAGCAAAGAATGCTTTGAAAAATTGTTTTAACCTTTTTGTTAAAAAGAATTCACAAATTGGTTCGAATTCGGCGTTCGATAGAGTAAGACGTGAAGTTTGAGTCTCCTGCTGATTTCGATTAAAAATTTTAATTAATTAGCACTTTTTTTGGTAATATAATATATTTTGACTTATTCTATTTCGTTTCCTTATTTGTACTTTTAACTCAGTGGTTCGTTAAGATGTCGGGGCAAAACTGAGATCTAGTGTGCGCACCGCGAGCGCGTCTCCTTCTCGCCGTGAATCCGCAGCCGCGCCTCCCTCTCACCATGAACCCGCGCTTCCTTCTCCTCATGAATCCGTAGCCACCCTCCCTTCTCTCCGTGAACCGACTGCATCCGCATCCCCGAGCGGTGGTCCTGACCTTGCCACACTCAGGTTTGAGTTGCTGGCTTTACTGAGGAAGGACATCGCCAATATTTTTAAAAAGGAGTTCCAGGAGCATCAGAAGCACCAGGAGAAGCAACAGGAGAAGCACCAGGAGAATCTTCAGAAGACTCTCAGGGATGCGCTGTCTACTATCTAGCTCGACCTGCAGGTCATGAAAACACAGCAGGCTAGCGATAAAGTCGCTACCGATGCCACCATATCAACACTGAAAGGTACCGTTGGGGAGATGGAGCATGCGCTCTCCGGTTACACCGTTATTAAAGTTCACATGAAGACTACTATCGAGTCTCTCACTGCGACCGTGACTCAATTAGAGAATAAATGTGAGGATCTGGATAGTCGGAGTTCCAGAGGGCGCTGACACCTGTACAACCGTTGCTGTAGCGGCCTAGTTAAAAGAGGCGTATGGTCTGGAGAAGGAGCCGGTTTTGGACCGGTCAAAGCCGAAGCCGAAGTCTGGTGAACGACCACGAGCTATTGTGTGCAGATTCCTTTATTACAGTGACTGTGTTGATATTTTGCGACGCGCGAGAGAGCTCCAGCAGATTAAAGCGAGGGATCTGACGTCTCCGTTTTCCCTGACTACACAGTCAAGACAGCCTGACCCTGGGCCGCGTTTAACGAGGTTCAGCGTCAACTTCGTGGTAATGAGGGCGCTCGCTATGGAATACTTCATCCAGCTCGGCTTCGCATTACATATAACGGTGTCCAGAAGGACTTTATTTCAGCGGAGGAAGCAGCAGAATACGTTAAACTCTTAAAACCGGGGTGAACTGCATCATATACACATCTTGTTTGTTTGTTTGTTTGTTCGTTCATCTATTTATTTATTTTATTTATTAATATTATTATTTTTTGTTGTTCTTTCTTTTCTTTCTTTCTTTATTTTTTATTTTATTCTTTATTCTTTTTTTGCACTCGGCCTTCCAGCTCTACATAATTCGAATTCTTATATTGTCGATGCATTATTACTTAGTTATTTTCTTCTTCTTGTATTTTATTTTAATATGCTACACTGTGTAATATTATTAGATATAAGTCTTTAAAAGGTAAGGACATTATATTTGTTAAAGTGCGCAGACTATTTATTAGATTTGAAGTCAGTAGGGGACCTTTTTCTTACTGGAATTATTTTTTTTAGTTTAGATAATTTTGTTTAGCTTACTCTAGGTCCATAGGGGTGAAACACTGCTGTCTCCTTTGTTTTATGGAGACTTTGGGTGTGTTTTATAATTTTTTTTGTATATAACCAGTGACAGCTATTGAGTAGCCATGATGAGCTGGGGGGATTATTATTTTTTATTATTATTATTTATTTATTTATTTATTTTTTCTTCTCTTCTCAATGAAATATTTGGGAAAGGGAAGGGAGGGGAGAAAAGGTATATGAAAATGAATTACATGTAAATGAATCACATGCATGAATATGAAATCACATGAAAATGAATCATATGTAAATGAATCACATGTAAATGAATCATATGAAAATTAATAAATAAACAAAGGCAAAAAACCCCAACAACTCACAAACATACTCTGCTCTCATGGATAGCAAACAATTGCAAACACAACACAGGTTTGTAAAAAAAAAAAAAACTATTTTCTTTGTTAAAATATATGTGCAATACTTATTGGCACCCTTTTAGTCAATACTTTGTGCTACGTCCCTTTGCCAAGATCACAGCTCCGAGTCTTCTTCTATAATGCCTGATTAGGTTGGAGAATACATGGCAAGGGATCTGAGACCATTCCTCCATATAGAATCTCTCCAGATCCTTCAAATTTCGCGGTCCATGCTGATGGACTCTCCTCTTCAGTTTATCCCACAGGTTTTCTATGGGTTTCAAGTCAGGGGACTGTGATGGCCATGGCAGGACCTTGATTTTGTGGTCAGTAAACCATTTGTGTGTTGATTTTGAGGCATGTTTTGGATCACTGTCCTGCTGGAAGGTCCAACCATGGCACATTTTAAGCTTTCTGGCAGAGGCAGTCAAGTTTTCATTTAATATCTGTTGATATTTGATACAGTCCATGATGCCATGTATCCTAACAAAATGTCCAGGTGCTCTGGCAGAAAAACAGCCCCAAAACATTAAACAACCGTGGGCATGAGGTACTTTTCCATATAGCTACCTCTCTGTGTGCGCCAAAACCATCTCTGGTGTCTATTGCCAAAAATCTCTATTTTGACCATAGAACCCGATCCCATTTGAAGTTCCAGTAGTGTCTGGTAAACTGAAGACGCTTGAGTTTGTTTTTGGATCAGAGTAGAGGCTTTCTTCTTGAAACCCTTCCAAACAACTTGTGGTGATGTAGGGGACTTTCAATTGTAGTTTTGGAGATTTTCCTGCACCAAGACACAACTAATTTCTGCAATTCTCCAGCTGTGATCCTTTTTTTGCCACTCAAACCATCCTCTTCACAGTGCATTGAGACAATATAGACACGCATCTTCTTCCAGGTTGATTCCTAACATTTCCTGTTGACTGGAACTTCTTAATTATTGCCCTGATGGTGGAAATGGGCATTTTCAATTCTTGTGCTATTTTCTTAGCACAAGCACATAGCCTTTTGCAGCACATCACAGCTAAACTCCTTGGTCATGCCCATTGTTATGAATGACTAAGGGAATTTGGCCTATGTGTTACCTCATATTTATGCCCCTGTGATACAGGAAGTCATGGTTGAACAATTTCCTGTTCCTGGCACCCAGGTGTACTAAAAAATGTAAAATATCAATGGGAATATACTTCAAATATATTTTTATCATATGAATTATTATAATTATATAATAATAATTATATAATAATAATTATTATAATAATTATATAATATAATAATAATAATAATCCTCAATAATTGTTGCACATCTACATTTAACAAAGATTCTTTTTGATAAACCTGTGTTTTGTTTTCAATTATCTGACATCCATGAGAGCAGGGTATTTTTGTGATTTATTAATTTATTTATTTTAAACAAAAGATCAAAAGGTTAAACAATAAAGAGAAATTTTTACAGCCGTCTTTGCTCATATTTACCAAGGGTGCCAATATTAGTGGAGGGCACTGTATAGGTGACAATAGGAATTAACTTGTTTCACTGACTACAATTAGATAAAAGTATGATGTGTTGTTCAGTAATAAATAAATTGTAATTGTTGGTAAATTGCTGTGGTGTAAGAGGAATAAAACACTTGGGGACATGCTGAAAATAATCAGCTTCAGGATGATATAGTAAATTCCTCCTTCTTCTTCCTCTTCTTATTATTATTCATCTGTTTCAGATCCACAGTGCTGACAGCAGGGGGAGCAGAATTACCCACAATGCACTGCACTGGGAGCTCAGTGCCAGATGAGATACAGTGACATTGTGTGTGTACAGAGAGGTGTGTGTTTCATGATCCAGTGCACATTTGCAGGTGTGTGTGTATGTGTGTGTGTGTGTGAGTGAGTGTGAGTGAGTGTGTGAGAGAGAGAGTGTGTAACTGGCTCTCACCTCGCCATTGCCATGGTGATCTGTGTGTGACTGGGCTGAAGTTGAGCCATCTTCCTTATGCTGGTGTGTTTTTTCTACGATCTCGCTCTGCAATCTGACACAAACACACACACACACACATGCATTGACACAAATTTCACACACAACCCACATTTAAATGTACAGAATCCCTTCAGAAAGAGAGAAGTGTGAGGATTAGGTTTAGAGTTTAAATCTAGAGTCTAAAGTTTAGTGTGCAGTGTTTAGAGTCAGACCTGTAGTTTCCTGATAAAGACTTGGGAGAATTTCATCACTAAACATGGCTAAGACCTGCCTTCTATAACAGCAATTGGCCTGTTGATTGACACTTCAAACAACCAATCTGTCACAAATTCCCTCTCTTTTGTATCTGTTCTAGTTTTGTCTCCACTCCTGTCCCATCATTGGTTGTTGCCCTATTGTGTGCACCTGTACTGTGCTTAGTGCAGAGGACTGTTTTCCTATTTGCTGGTATTCTCTGCTTGCAGGTTCCTTAACTCTTGAACATGGATTGTCCTTGTTTGTTATTGCTATGCGTTATGCAATCACAGACTCATTTTGTACAACTCATCAACATGCATGCAGTCTTTTCTTATTTACTTGCCACTACAAGTTTTAAACAACATTTAACATGCTGAGCTCCAATCAGATTGTGATGTTCAAGATTCTGATGCTTATGACCAAACAAGTGTACAAAAGAAAACACTGTGGTCATGTGGGCGGAGCTTCTGAGGCTCTGAGCCTAGGGATGGGCATAAAGACAGGTTTAGGGTGTACGGTTTGGCTTTAGGACTTAGAATACAGGTTTAGATGACAGAACGTAAGAGTGAGACAGGTGTAGAACTTACTTGTCGATGTGTGCTTCATTCCGCTGAGCTTGTGGACCCCAGAGGGGAGATCGAGGTCCTGCACTGTCTGGAGAAAGTGGAGGTCCATCCATCAACCACTGATCCCTCAGAGACTTCCGCTAAAACATAAAGAGAGAGACAGAGAGAGTTTATTTAGTTTACAAACACTTTATTAAAAACAGTTATTACAAAAAATAAAACACACTACATAATTTTAACTACCTTTAATTCACGTACAAAAAATAACTCATCATTAAGTACAAAACAAATACAGAGATTACACAATTTATTCTTAAAATCGTTGATTGCATCCATCAGTTTGTAATAACATAATAATCATTAAGAATTCTTGATTTGAACATATTCTTAAAAACAGATTCATGTGCTGTTCATTTCTCTGTTCTAGTTTACTTCTTCTGGAAATGTAAATACAGAAAAAAGTTTGGCTTGACCAACAATAAAGTAAATTAATTGACACTTATATTTCTGTAGTCTACTATACTTAAAACCCAGTATAAAACAATGCTTTGTAAATAAATAAATAAATAAAAATCCCTTATGAAGAAAATAAAATGTCTACGAGATCAAAGAGTGGAGAAAGTCTGTCACAATTCATAAAACAATGTAAAATTGTGTCTCTCTCTGAACAGAAAGAAGAATTATCATTTGTAGTGGGATTCATTTTCATCACAAAATCATTAACAGCTATGGCACTATGCAAAATTCTCCAGTGAAGATCACCTGCCCTTTTAGACGATGGTGGTTTGTATAGTACTCTCCATTCTGGTTTAATTTCCTCTTCCACTCCCAATTTGTCTCTTCACACTGTGTCAGCTCTCTTAACATACGTTTATTACAGTGAGGGAAAAAAGTATTTGATCCCTTGCTGATTTTGTATGTTTTCCCACTGACAAAGAAATGATCAGACTATAATTTTAACGGTAGATTTATTTGAACAGTGAGAGACAGAATAACAACAAAAAAATCCAGAAAAAAACGCATGTCAAAAATGTTATAAATTGATTTGCATTTTAATGAGGGAAATATGTATTTGACCCCTCAGCAAAACATGACTTAGTACTTGGTGGCAAAACCCTTGTTGGCAATCGCAGAGGTCAGACATTTCTTGTAGTTGGCCACCAGGTTTGCACACATGTCCCACTCCTCTTTGCAGATCTTCTCCAAGTCATTAAGGTTTCGATGCTGACGTTTGGCAACTCGAACCTTCAGCTCCCTCCACAGATTTTCTATGGGATTAAGGTCTGGAGACTGGCTAGGCCACTCCAGGACCTTAATGTGCTTCTTCTTGAGCCACTCCTTTGTTGCCTTGGCCATGTGTTTTTGGGTCGTTGGTCATGCTGGAATACCCATCCACGACCCATTTTCAATGATGGTACATGGCCCCGTCCATCGTCCCTTTGATCCGGTGAAGTTGTCCTGTCCCCTTAGCAGAAAAACACCCCCAAAGCATAATGTTTCCACCTCCATGTTTGACGATGGGGATGGTGTTCTTGGGGTCATAGGCAGCATTCCTCCTCCTCCAAACACGGCGAGTTGTGTTGATGCCAAAGAGCTCAATTTTGGTCTCATCTGACCACAACACTTTCACCTAGTTGTCCTCTGAATCATTCAGATGTTCATTGGCAAACTTCAGACAGGCATGTATATGAGCTTTCTTGAGCAGGAGGACCTTGTGGGCGCTGCAGGATTTCAGTCCTTCACGGCGTAGTGTGTTACCAATTGTTTTCTTGGTGACTATGGTCCCAAGACCATATGTTGGACTATGCGGCCTTGAGATCATTGACAAGATCCTTCCGTGTAGTTCTGGGCTGGGCACTGTTCTCATGATCATTGCAACTCCAGGAGGTGAGATCTTGCATGGAGATCCAGGCCGAGGGAGATTGACAGTTCTTTTGTGTTTCTTCCATTTGCGAATAATCGCACCAACTGTTGTCACCTTCTCACCAAGCTGCTTGTCAATGGTCTTGTATCCGATTCCAGACTTGTGTAGGTCTACAATCTTGTCCCTGACATCCTTGGAGAGCTCTTTGGTCTTGGCCATGGTGGAGTTTTTGGAATCTGATTGATTGATTGCTTCTGTGGACAGGTCTTTTATTCAGGTAACAAGCTAAGATTAGGAGCACTCCCTTTAAGAGTGTGCTCCTAATCTCAGCTCGTTACCTGTATAAAAGACATCTAGGAGCCAGAAATCTTTCTGATTGAGAGGGGGTCAAATACTTATTTCCCTCATTAAGATGCAAATCAATTTTTGACATTTCTGACATGCGTTTTTCTGAATTTTCTTATTGTTATTCTGTCTCTCACTGTTCAAATAAACCTACCGTAATTTCCGGACTATAAGCCGCTACTTTTTTCACACGCTTTGAAAACTGCGGCTTAAATAATGATGCGGCTAATTTATGGATTTTTACGGGCTAACGAGTTTCATGCCGCCAAAACATTTAGCCTCATCACATCGCACAAATGAAATTACCCAACAGGTCACAGTGGACCATAAAAACTGTTCGAATTAAATCTAACGCACTCACACTACATCACTAACACTAATACTTCAGATCAGTCGTTTTGCGCTTCATGCACACCCCCTCATCAGGGAAAACACACGAAGAAATGCATATTGGTTGACGTCATGTCTCCGCCCCGTCTTGTCATGTGTTGTCACGTGTGTTTTGGTATTGCCCGCAGCTGTTGGCAGTTTGACTGGTGTGTATATATACCGGGAGCCATGACACACACAACGTGGGTAATTAGATATAGAGTTAGAATTAGATAGCGAATATAGTTAGAGTCTTTGTTCATGCCATGTGTCTTAGTTCTTGTTCATGTTTCCTAGCCATAGCCATAGTCCATGGCTGAGTTCATGTCAAGACTAGTTAGCTTATAGCATAGCTTATAGCTTAGCCTGTAGCCTAGTAGCTTATAGCATAGCTTATAGCCTAGTAGCATGTAGCATAGCTTATAGCCTAGTAGCGGATAGTATAGCTTAGAGTTGTATAGACTTAGCTTAGAATATAGATGTAGAAGTGGTTTATAGATATAGAGTATAGAGTATAGATATAGAGTCTTTGTTCCATGCCATGTCCATGTTCATAGTCATTGTCACGTTTCATGATATAGTTAATGTTTAGGTTAGTTGGTTTAGTTAGATTAGTTCATTGAGTTGGTCATGTTTTTTGTTTCTCTTGAGTCTGCTCTCCTCTGTTTCAATAAAAGGTCTCGTCCTAACTGCACTTGCATCCGTCCTGCTTCGTTTACGTCACGAATCGTGACAGTTACAACGTAGACACCTGCAGCTTATAGACAAGTGCGGCCTATATAGAGTATGTACAAAATTGTTTTTCTTTTTAAAGTCAGTGGGTGCGGCTTATATTCAGGTGCGCTCAATAATCCGAAAATTACGGTACCATTAAAATTATAGACTGATAATTTCTTTGTCAGTTGGCAAACGTACAAAATCAGAAGGGGATCAAATATTTCTTTCTCTCACTGTAACTATCTTCACAATGCATTTGTATAGCACCTTTCCTTTAACTGTCCAAAAATCAACATTTTCATTTTTATTCAGACAAGACAGTGGACTATTATATAAATCAATTTTTCATGATCAGGTATAATTCTGATGTCTGGGAAAAAGTCATTAGGGAAATATCACCAATACTGTATATCCCAAGTACAGCTTTTTCTTTGGGGTTTAAAACACCCATCCAGTTTGTCTAGAAATTTTCTAGGAAATCTCACTGATCTTATCCCCAGTTTCTAAGTTTTTTCAGTCCAGGTCCTGCTTTGTCAACAATATCTTTCAACTGTAGTAATTTCTTTGACAGAAGCAAGTATTTTAGCCCTGGAATGTCATCTCCTGACACATCAAAGCAACCCCCAACAAACACAGGTTCCTCAAGCACCCATAAAAAGAGATGTAGCCGACTCGGTCCACTGATGCTTAAAAAGTCTCCACATTTTTGAACATAATCATTATTACTTAAAAAAAAAGTTAGGTACCTTTCTCCACCTTTCTCCCAGGTAAGTTTGGAGGCCCTCTATTCCAATCACCCATTAAAAGGGCCTCACTTTTTTCCGCAGTTGACTTTTGCGGAAAAATGTATTTTATTAAACCATTGACAATAATCTCCAATTTTTTAACATCATCAGAACAAGATATAAAAACAATTACATCATCAGCATGAGCAGAAAGGTGCAAAGAAACATAAGTGTGGCATAGTAAACCCACTTAATTCAGTTCTTAATTTATGAAGCAGAGGTTCAATGGCCAGGGAATATAACATTCCTAACATAGCACATCCCTGTCTATCTCCCCTCTGTACTAGTACAAAAGGAGCACTCAAACCACCAATGAATTTGAGCACACTATCAATGTTACAATAAATGGCTTCAATCATGCTTATAAAGCTCTGGATAAAACCAAGAGCTTCTAAAACATTTCTTAAGTTTGCGTGTTCTACACAGTCAAAGGCTTTTTTTGTCTAGCGAAATCAGACCACAATTAACAACTGATAGCCTTGCAACCTCTAGAACATCTCAGGCCAATGATACATTCTTGAAGATTGACCTATTGGGTATACAATAATTCTGAACACAATGTATTGTTTGACTCAAAACTTTGCTCAACCTTCTAGCTATTGCTTTTGATAATATTTTACAATCTGCACACAAAAGAGATATTGGTCTCCAGTTATGTTTTGGAGATCCCCCTTCTTAGGTAACAGAGTGATGAGTGATTTTTATACAAATCAACAAGAATCCCATCAATGCCAGGATTCGTCCCATTTTCCACACTCATCATAGCTGTGTATAATTCATTTTGTGACCGAGACTGTTCCAGCATAGTATTGGACTCCTCATCCATAAAAAAAAGTAGTCTTCATTTTCTCATTGAAACAATTCACATTTATATAAATCAGAGTGGTAATCAACAGCATGTTTGCATATTTCAATAGGCTCAGTAAGATCTTTTTATGTGTCAGAGCGTAATGAGTGAATAACGCGACTTTGAAAAAAATAATTTCTAAATGAAAGAAAAAAAATTCTAAATGAAAGAAAAAAAATTTCTAAATGAAAAAAAAAATTAGATGGTGCATCCATTTGTGTGATGGAAACGCGAAGGAATTATCGCCCCTTGTGCTTTCACACCCAGTAAGTCTGCAAGCAATTATTTTTTTTGGATTTACTGCTTTCAAAACAATCACTATCACCTGTAGAAGCTGTTGTACCCAAAAGTTCTACTATTACATTTTCT
Organism: Ameiurus melas; assembly: GCA_012411365.1. NCBI lineage: Eukaryota > Metazoa > Chordata > Actinopteri > Siluriformes > Ictaluridae > Ameiurus > Ameiurus melas. The sequence continues at coordinate 10,973,068 of CM022765.1, read as the reverse complement.
AACTCCTTCAAAGACTCAGCCATTTCCTTAGTAACATTAAGAGTGTACTCTTGACACAATTGTTTAATATGGACCTTGCCACAATCCCACCATTGTTTTAAGGAAGAATAAAACTGTTTTTGTTCCTTGAAATTGTCCCAGAACAAACCTCTTATCATTTAAAAGTGATGTATTAATATGCCAATAAGCACTCTTTAACTTCATAGAATTAACAAAAATATTACAAATAACTTAACAGTGATGAGAAATACCGACTGGAATTAATTTACAGTCTCTGGCAAGATTTGCTTGAAAATTAAACACATAAAACCTATCAAGTCTTGCCATAGAAATAAGATTATCTCTACTATGTGCCCTAGTATATTGTCTGTTCTTATGATACACATTCCTCCAAACATCACATAAATCAAATGTTCTTATTAATTGTGTGAGGCTTTTTTTTGAGGCGATATGTGGCTCTAAGTGATTCCTATCTAATTTATCAGTTTCTGTACAGTTAAAATCTCCACTTAGGAACAATAGTTCTTCTGAGATGAAGTCTTTCATAACAGCACTAATTGTATTTTTTTTTAATAATAATTATTATTTCAGCCCCCTTTTTAATCACCTTGCTCTGGCAGATTTTTTTTTCTTTTGGTGGGAACTTTGAAGATTGGCTCTGTTTCCATCTCCAGTTCAACAGCACCCTTGCTATCCTGTTTATCAGTATTGGGCATGCTATCTGTAGTTAAATCCCTCGACTTTAACATTAAAGGAAAGGTTAAGCTCATCAGCATTGTTTTTCAAAATCATATAGACAAAATCATATAGTGTCTCTGAAAAGACACCACATGTTTCAGCAAGAGTGATTTACAGCCGAGAGCAATTTTTCTAATGGGAGAGACTATTTTACCAAAGGGAACCAACACTTTAGCAATACATGCATCAGAAACAAAAGGAGGGACATTCAACAAAATAACCTTTCTGGAAGGGTAACTAAGAGGGAGTACAGGTGTAAGCACATCATTGATTACAACTCCTATTTGAACCACCTCATTTGACCCTCATGACACACCAAATTACCAAACGCTAAAGCACATTCCTCTACACTGGATTTACACAAACTTTTAATCCCATGAAGTCGAGTTAGACTATCACAATTCGTAACACCTTGAGAAGCCATGCTTCCTGGAAAAAAAGACACCAGGAGCAGACTCTTTCTCTGACAAAAAAAACTACTCTTTTACAGCAAGTAACACACAAAAAAAACACACACACACAAAAGTTAGAAAGAAATCGCACTCTGACTCAACACTCACTCCAGTCACTCAGCAAACGCTCGCACATGCACAGAGAGAGACACAGAGAGAAAACGAAGCGATGGAGAGACAGAGAAAGAGAGAAAGACAGAGACAGAGAGAGAGAGACAGAGAAACAGAGATGGAGAGACAGACATACAGAGACAGAGATGGGGAGAGAGACAGAGTGAGAGAGTGAGGGAGAGAGAGGGAGGGGGAGAAAGAGAGACAGAGATGGAGCGAGAGAGGGAGACAGAGATGGAGCGAGAGAGACACAGATGCCACGAGAGAGACAGAGAGAGAGATGGAGCGAGAGAGAGAGAGAGAAGGAGTGAGAGAGAGGGAGAGACAGAGATGGTGCAAGAGAGACAGAGAGAGAGAGACGGAGCGAGCGAGAGAGAGAGAGAGAGATGGAGCGAGAGAGGGAGACAGAGATGGAGCGAGAGAGACACAGATGCCACGAGAGAGACAGAGAGAGAGATGGAGCGAGAGAGAGAGAGAGAAGGAGTGAGAGAGAGGGAGAGACAGAGATGGTGCAAGAGAGACAGAGAGAGAGAGACGGAGCGAGCGAGAGAGAGAGATAGAGATGGGGCGAGAGAGAGAGAGGGAGAGAGAGAGAGATTTGAGATTTCAATACCTCTTTATTTAATCAAAACAGAGTTATCTACAACCCAATGACCCTGTATTTCCAAAACTCAGAAGTAAATAAACTAAACGCAAAAACATGATTTAACTCAACACAGTCCCAAAAAAAAAACATTCTCCACAACAGAACATAAAACATTATGGAACTACCATATGCTTGTAAACTCCTCTACATTATTTGTAGTGTTATAGAAGTCAAAATAAATATTGTTATAAATAAATATAATATTATAATAAATAAATACTGGCTTTCATCATTCTGACAAAAACCGTGTTTACATCACAGTCTAAGGACTCTTCTATTTTGTTTCTTCTACTGAGGTAGATTGCCATTTTTGCCTGACCTAATCCAAAGTGAAATAACTGACACTTCACTCTCCATTTCTGACTATATCTAAAACCAAGAATAAACAAATACATAGAAAACGTTTCTACAAACATCATAAACATTCGTTGTAACAACTGATAAAAAGAACAGTCTGTCACAATCCAAAAAGCAGTGATAAACTGTTTCCCTCTGTAAACAAAAAGAAAACAATTGTCACTTCCATTAACAGAGATTAAACCATTGACAGCCACAATATCGTGTAAAATTCTCCACTGTAAATCTCCAAGCATTTTTGTCAATGGTGGTTTGTATAGCGCTCTCCACGCAGGTCTGACCTCACTGTCAAGCCCTAGATCAACTCTCCAAAGAGTGTCAGCTTTACCAATTAGTCTCATTGGACTCTAAGAGTTGAACATTACAGAGAGATGAGGAGAGACAGAGAGAGACGGAGAGAGACAGAGATGGAGAGAGACAGAAAGAGACAGATGGAGAGAGTGAGACCGAGATGGACAGAGAGAGACAGATGGAGAGAGACAGAGATGGGGACAGAAAGACAGAGAGAGAGCCCAATGTTATCAAATAAAACATGAAATGTGTAAACCAATCAAACCGCTGTTGCAACTGTTGACCGATCACATCCCTGCTCTAAGTGTAAAACAGATTCATGATCCGCCCATCTGTAAACCTCCGTCAACCAATTAGAACCCTGTTTCAGCTCTTGACTAGTCGTAATACTCCTTCATATGTAGACCAATCAGAATCCTCCGTTAGCTGTCAATCAATCAGAGCCCTGTGTTTAGTGAGATTGTTTTAATGCATGCAGTGTTATGATTTGCACCTCTGTAACACACACATACACATACACACACACACACAAAATAGCTGTAACACAGGAAAAGGAAAGTGTATGTGTGTGTTTGTTTGTGTGTATGTGTGTGTGTGTGTGTGTTATTTGATCACATAAAAGTATTCCCTTGTAGCCTGTGTACACAACTTGTCCAGCAACATTTAACAAAGAGAAACGCCACACACACACACATACACTTCACACACACTTCATACACATTTACACACATTTCACAAACACTTATGCCTTGAAGCAGGTCGGGTTTATAGCGGAAGAGGGAACGCCTTTGTGGTGTGGGAACAATGGGAATGTACACACACACACATTTCTCTCTCTCACATACACGCACACACACACACACACACACACCCAAGCCAACTACACATTTCAGGAAAGAAAGATTATTCCCTAGACTTGATTTTATATGGACTAGTTACAGGATGGGTGTGTGCGTGCGTGTGTGCGTGAGAGAGAGAGAGAGAGAGAGAGAGAGAGAGATGGAGATATAATTATACATATATTTTTTTTAAATTCCTCTCTTTTTTGTATATATATATATATATGTGTGTGTGTGTGTGTGTGTGTGTGTGTATAAGTAGGTGTGTATGTATGTGTGTATGTGTTTTTATTTATGTACATTTATACACATATGTATGGGTATTTTTCTCTCTTCTCTTTTATTATTATTTTTTACTGATTTATTTCTGTAGTTATTTTCTAATTTGTCTGTACCCATGCTTTAGCAATGCAAATGTTAATATTTTTCATGCCAAGAAAGCAACCTTTTGACTTTGACTCGGGAGAGAAATGTGTGTGTGTATGTGTCGTCACTGCAGCCTTTTTCCTTCAGCATGACCTGGCATGTCTGATCACACCTCACACCCATAACGTAAAAGTGTGTGTGTTGTGTGTGTGTGTGTGTGTGTGTGAATGTGTGTCCCACTTTCAGTTGCTGCAGTCGGATTTTCTCGTCTTCCAGTTGGCGTTTTGCTCTATCCTGTTCCTCCTGCAATCGGCGCTTCTCCTGCACACACACACACACAATTATAATATCCTGCCATGTTTTTTAGCGTGCGCGCATGTGTGTGTGTGTGTGAGGTTAGTTAGCTTACTAAAACCTAGGCTATGTAGATAACAAGTAGTTAGCTCGCTAGTAGTGTTGTCATACGATCAAGTTTGTGATTGGCTGATTACTGTACACACCGCTATCGCCTGCAGTCTCTGCTGGTACTTCTCCGCCTCGTCCATTCTCAAACTGTAAAAACAACAACAAAAATAATATTCGTAGATCATCAGGAGCTGTTACCATGGTTACATTTTAGCTCTTTTGCTTACACTACCAATCATAAACTGTTCAAATAAAACGCTGGAATTTACTTTCACCACTGTTCATGAGGTCAGAGATAAGACAACACTGTGCTAGGCAACTGGGAAATGCACACACTTCGTATAAGCTAGCTAATAAGCTCACAAGCTTAATCATTTAGCAAGCTAGCACATAGCTGTTTTTGTGTTCTGTACACACACTTACACACATTGAGAGTGGAAACCACACAGAAACATTGATAATTGACCTCAGATGTGTTTAAAATGACACTGTTACTAATCCTAGCATTACTGCTAACACAGGTTACACAACAGTGTGAAGGTTCCAGAACCTTCTGAGGAACTAAAGAGCTACAGTGTGATGCGAATGCTGACCTGCTCTGAATTTCTCGTCTTTATAAACCCACCCGATCCAAGCTAGCCACAGGTTTATGTCGCTAGCCGGCTAGTTATGTTTAATACCTCAAGTCTTAAACTACCTCAACTCTGACCTCAGGAAGGTGAAGGCTGCCATTTGGATGATGGGACAGCACCAAGAATCACTTAAATAATAAATAAATAAATAAAAAAGAACAGCTGAATAAATGTACGTATATTTATATTGCATACACATATATAAATAATAAATGAATGACTTAAACAAATGACTTAAATAAAACAAATGAATAAATAATTCACAAACATACAACATATTGTATGTTTTATTTATGTCTTCGTTTTTATTTCCTGTTTTTACTTTATTCTGTGATTTATTTTTTTTATTTTATTGTGTCCACTCTTGCACACTGATCCACATGATTGAAACATGAAGGTAAACGTGTGTGTGTGTGTGTGTGTGTGAGTGAGTGACTGCTGTGAGCTGTATTCATGTCACAGTGGTGTGGAAATACAGTAAAAACACCACGCACTAATGCTAATGAATGCTAATTGAAGAAAAACAGACACAGGAATGAAGGATAAACAGATGAGTGATATGAAAAGGATAATCCCATGTCACACCCCTCTTCATCTCCCTCCACTGGCATCCTGCAGCCGCCCTCATCAAATACAAGGCCTTGATGTTCACCTACAAGACCTTGTCTGGAACAGCACACTCCTATCTCAACTCTCTCCTGAAGGTTTACGTTCCCTCACGCAATCTGTGATCAATCAACAACCGATGCTTAGTAGTACCTACTTAGCACGGCTCAAGGTCCCTTTCAAGAACATTAACACGAACTGTTCCTCAGTGGTGGAATGAACTTCCAACCTCAATCCGGACCGCAGAATCTCTCACCATCTTCAAAAAACAGCTAAAGACCCACCTCTTCCGTGAACACCTTACTAACTCATAAAAAAATATATAATTTACTCTGGCAATTACACCTCTACTCAATTAATGGATCTTGTATGGTAGCATTACTTGTATTTCTCAAGTCGCTTTGGATAAAAGCTTCTGCTAAATGAATAAATGTAAATGTAAATGTAAATGTAAATCTTTCTCTCTCTCTCTGTCAGTCTCTGCATCTCTCTCGCCATTAGTCTCTACATCCCTCTCTTTCCCTCTCTTTCAGCTCATGGTGCTCTTGAAGACGTTCACCCATTGCTGTGGTAAAGAACACAAACGTGAATGACATCATGATAAATTGTGTTTGCAGGTGGTGAAGTGTAACGATCATGTTTAGATTGAATTTTTATTCATAAAACCCTTTGAACTTTATCTACTTTAACTCGTTTTAATTCAGGACTGTATGTTTTCCAAAAGTAAGTGCCCAGAGTAATCTACACTGAAGCTCTTTTTCTTTAACAAAGAATTTATACATTAATTGTTGAAGAAAAAAGGGGATTTTCCCACATCGTATATTAATTAGCTTTACATGGAAGGTTCACATAGAGCAATAATTAAACGGTGAACACACACAGAAGCATCATAACCAAGAGTGTTCATACATATGCTATGAATGTGCAAATTAGAAAAACTTCTATGTAAACCGGCACCGCCCCCTTACCCTTGGTATACCACTGTTGCATGGACTGTATTTGAATATTACAACCTGATTGGTTCTTATATTTTGTGACAAAAGAAAAACTGTGACGGTGACAGATTTAAATTACAAAAGCAAAATCATGAAGAACATTTTGCAATGTTTCATGTGACGGTATGCTATTTAGTTAAATTAAATTAGTTTGTTAGAAAGTAACTATGTTTCTGTACATAGTTAATACAATGTGGAAGAATGAATAAATAAATAATAACAAATGATAAATGCACAAATTATTCCTGTCAGTATTTTTTTTGCAGACTCGTGTTCTCTTTCAGTGCATTTTTAAAGTCAAACTTAATTAGTCATCAAGTATGCCAAAGAAAATCAAAAATTTTAAAATGCTGCTTGCATAAGTATTCAATCCCTGGGGTCTGGAAACTCCAGATGAAAGATGTCTTAACAAAGACATAATTGACATATAAGCATTACCTTTACAAGCACTACCTAAACCAGCACTACTGCAAAACTGATCACAAAACCCAGACAGAGATGGTGAGGGAAGCCACAGTGAAACCAACAGTTACTCTGGATGAGTTACAGATTAGTGGCTGAGAGTGGAGTGAAGGTGTAACTGAAGACTGTATGGGAGACGTGGCTGGAAAGCAACCATTGCTCAAAAAGAGCCCTATGAAAGCATGAGATAGACCCAGTGAAGTTGTGTTTTTTGGTGTTATGAGCCCAAGATGAGCTATATCTCCCTGCAGTTCTCGCCTGATTTCCCACTGACACTAAGCAGGGTTGTGTCTGGCCACTACCTGGATAGGAGACCTCCTGAGGAAAACTAAGGTTGCTGCTGGAAGGGGTATTAGTTAGGCCAGCAGGCCAGCATTAGGCCCCCACACAGCCAACAAGTCTGTGTGGGGGCCTAATGCTATACTAGGGCACTATACTAGGGCATTAGGCCCCCACACAGACTTGTTGGCTGTGTGGGGGCCTAATGCCCTAGTATAGTGACGGGGACACTATAATGTAAAAACAGAACAGTCTTTCGGATGAAACTTCTCTATCATGGCCCCCTAATAATCCCTATTTCTGGATTGGCTACATCATTCTCTCCTTTTCATTAATAGCTGGTGTGGGGTGAGCATTCTGGCACACAGTGGCTGCTGTCATAATATAGTATCCCCCCCCCCATACTATGACAAGTTCTATATAAATGTAACTGTAACTAAGTACTATGAGTGGTGCAAACCAAACACATATATCAATTGTGTCTCAAACACCATCCCTACAGTGATACATGGTGGTGGAAGCATCATGTTCTGAGGTTGCTTTTTATCCTCAGAACCTGGGCGTCTTGTCAAAATTGAAGGGCGAATGGATGGAGCAAAATACAGTGGAATATTACAAGGGGACTGCTAAAATGAAAGTCTGAGAGAAACTCCACCTGTCAGCAGGGCAATGATCACAAACACAAGGCCAAAATAACACAGAAGCATGTAAAAACAAAATGGCGAATGTTCTACACTGACCAAGTCAAAGTCCAGATCTGAATCGCATTGAGAATCTGTGGCACTGCTTCATCACACTTATAGCTGGAACTGCAGCAAAAGCTGCTTCTACTAAGTACTAGGTACCAAGTACCACGTTTTTGCAAACATCTAATGAATTTAGACTTTGAAAATGTATTTTTACAGCCAAATACAGCCGATTAGTTTGCAATAAAAATACTGAATGCAACAATCTGTGTAACTGTCATTTATAATCCAGACGAACCTGAAGGGGTCAAAACTAATTAAAATAACTAAATAAATAATCTTTTTTTTTAATCATACAATTCTGTATGTATAATTTCATTTTTATATGTATGTCTTTGTTTTTATTAGGTGTTTAATTTATTCTATCTGTTTTATAAATCTCTGACATAATCACTATGGGGACACACTGACTTAAGCTGCTAGAGGTCAATCTATGATAGTGTATAGTGTAGTGTACAGTATTTGACTAGCAAGAATAAGTTCCTCCTGATGATCCAGAAATTTCCACACGCGCACACACGCAAACACAAAAACACACACAGAGAGGAGTTGAGATGAGGACAAGTGTGGAGTGATCAGTGTGTACAAGTTCAGACCCGTTACTGTGATTAATCAGCATTCTCATTATCTCCTGTACTTGTCTACACACTCGGCCCATCCGTCAGGACACGTTTAACTCTGCACCGAAGCTACAAGGCTAATGTAGCTAACAACATCAATAATCCTATGGCCTCTGGTTTAGAATGTGTACTGACTGAAGAATGGATCACTTTTTCCTGTTTTACTGTTCAACGTGTGTGAGAGAAAGAAAGACAGATAGAGCGAGAGACAGAGTGTGAGAGACAGTGAGTGAGTGAGAGAGAGAGAGACAGAAAGAATGAGAGACAGACAGATAGACAGAGAGTGTGAGAGACAGATAGAGAGTGAGATAGAGACATAGTGAGACAGAGAGTGAGAAAGAGTAAGACAGAAAGACAGACAGAGACAGATAGACAGTGAGAGAAACAGACAGACAGACAGAGAGGGGAGCATGTTAGTTAGTGTGTTAGTTTCTGTGTGAGGCTCTATCTGTGTGTGTATGTGTGAGTGTGAGTGTGTGTGTAAACTAATCTACTGCAGTATGATTAATTTAGAAGTTGCATCTGCTTACAGCTCTCTCCCTCTCTCTGTCTGTCTGTCTATCTATCTGTAGTGGAGAGGGATAGCAAGCAGACTGAAAGAGAGCATATTCACATACACACACCTGTTTGGACAAGTCTGTGTGTGTAAGAATGACATGGTCAAAGAGATACAGTGTAAAACCACATACAGTGAGGGAAAGAAGTATTTGATCCCCTGCTGATTTTGTACGTTTGTCCACTGACAAAGAAATGATCAGTCTATAATTTTAATGGTAGATTTATTTGAACAGTGAGAAACAGAATAACAACAAAAAAATCCAGAAAAACGCGTGTCAAAAATTTTATAAATTGATTTGCATTTTAATGAGGGAAACAAGTATTTGACCCCCTCTCAATCAGAAAGATTTCTGGCTCCCAGGTGTCTTTTATACAGGTAACGAGCTGAGATTAGGAGCACACTCTTAAAGGGAGAGCTCCTAATGTCAGCTTGTTACCTGAATAAAAGACACCTGTCCACAGAAGCAATCAATCAATCAGATTCCAAACACTTCACCATGGCCAAGACCAAAGAGCTCTCCAAGGGTGTCAGGGACAAGATTGTAGACCTACACAAGTCTGGAATGGGCTACAAGACCATTGACAAGCAGCTTGGTGAGAAGGTGACAACAGTTAGTGCGATTATTCGCAAATGGAAGAAACACAAAAGAACTGTCAATCTCCCTCGGCCTGGATCTCCATGCAAGATCTCACCTCCTGGAGTTACAATGATCATGAGAACAGTGAGGAATCAGCTCTTGTCAATGATCTCAAGGCAGCTGGGACCATAGTCACCAAGAAAACAATTGGTAACACACTACGCCGTGAAGGACTGAAATCCTGCAGCGCCCACAAGGTCCCCGTGCTCAAGAAAGCTACAAAGGAGTGTCTCAAGAAGAAGCACATTAAGGTCCTGGAGTGGCCTAGCCAGTTGAAGGTTCGAGTTGCCAAACGTCAGCCTCAAAACCTTAATGACTTGGAGAAGATCTGCAAAGAGGAGTGGGACAAAATCCCTCCTGAGATGTGTGCAAACCTGGTGGCCAACTACAAGAAACGTCTGAGCTCTGTGATTGCCAACAAGGGTTTTTAACATTTTTGACATGTGTTTTTCTGGTTTATTTTTGTTGTTATTCTGTCTCTCACTGTTCAAATAAATCTACCATTACAATTATAGACTGATTATTTCTTTGTCAGTGAGCAAACGTACAAAATCAGCAGGGGATCAAATACTTTTGTCCCTCACTATACACACACACACACACACATGACCTGCTCAGGTGATGTGCAGTTAACGAGCTAATGTACCTATCTGTTTGTCTGCATAAGCTAACACAACTGTCTGTTTGTCTGGAAATAGCAGAACACAAACACTACAGTTCTAGAGAAGTGACTTCATTGGATTCCTTTCTGTTCTGAGAACTGAACACACACACACACAGTGCCAATAACAACTAATTATCACAATAGACTAATTAGCAGTTAAACAGAAAGTCTAGTTACTGTGTGTGTGTGTGTGTGTGTGTGTGTGTGTGTTTAGGATGGAGTTATGTTTTATCTCCTCATTTAGTCATATGATTAATTTTTATAATATATAATTAATTTAAATAATTTTGTGTGTCATTGCTACTGACACACAGTTAGATAAAACCCGTGCAGCTGGAATCAGTCAGGTGTTGACCACGCCCTGTATTCGAGTCAGTGTTGCTATTAACACGCTCTGATGCTAATCTGCATTTCTAATCTGAGATCATCATTATGTTGGGTTTAGCATAGCAAAAGAATGCATGCAAAAATAACTGCATGCTAAAAGCTAACAGTGCAAATGTTTTATGTGACATGTTTAATGCTAATGTTGTGCAAAGAAATGTTCACGTTAATTTCTAATCTAACATCTCATACAAATAACAAAGGTCAACAATAATAAATCCAGTGTTATATTCTAATTCTGAAATTTTCGTGCTAGTTTATGCAAGATATTTTCATGCTAAGGTTTTATGCAAATCCTAATATAAAATGTTATAGATGTTAGTTTTTTCCTGTCATGAAATGTAAACACTGAAAAACAGGTTAAGAAGAAATGGTCACGTGCATCTTCTGTTTTCCTGCTACGTCATGAACACTACAGCGACACACACACACACACACACACACACAAACAAACACACAAGTGAGACAGGAAGTGACTAATATGAGGATTATGCTGAATCAACAGAGCTGTTACATGAAACACATTTGCGTGTTTAAACGAGACGTGGCGTCTGAGTGACAGCAAACACGCTAATGAGGATTAGCAGCTAAACCTGTATTCCATGGTCTATTATACAGGAAGTGATGTTCATGCACTACTCCATGTACGTTTTTGTAATAATTTCTCATGCTTTGTTAATAAACCGACTTTGTTCCATGGTAAATGCTAATGCCATGCTATGCTAATGTAATGTGGTATGTGCTACACAACAACAATTTTAGTGTGTGAAAATGGTCAGATGTCATGTGTGTGTGTGTGTGTGTGTGTGTGTGTGTGTGTGTGTGTGTGTGTGTGTGTGTGAAAAGACATGCAGGAATGTGTGTGGGTGTGTGTGTGTGTGTAGGCCTGTGCACACTAGTCATGATGCAGAGGAATTTCCCCAAAGCACATTACACACACACACACACACACAACACAAACACCCTCACCTGTCTCAGTCTTTATGTCTTACACACTCTTTGTCACTCCCTCTGTCTAACTCCCTGTCTCACTCGCTCTCTCTGTCGCACTCTCCTACTTTCTCACGGTCTCTCTGCCTCATTCTGTTTATGTCTCACTGTCTTCCTCAATCTCTCTCTCTCGTTTCACTGCATACCTACACTGTAACAATATTGGGTGTAGTTGAATATTTTGGTGTGTCACAAAATGATTAACACACACACACACACACAGAGGATATCAGCTATAATGGTGTGACAAAACACAACAGCACACCACAATACACAAAACACCACAATACACTGCACACAGCACAGCACACACCATAGTACACAACACAGTACAGTACACGACACAGTACATAGCACAGCATGTCACAGTACACAATACACCACAGTGCACAGCACAGTTTAAAGGAGAAGAACAGCCTATCACCCAATAGAGGGGTGCAGGGATGATGTCATTTTTTACCAGAACCCGGAAGTTACCATCACATCCTTCGACAAAAACCCAGTAGGATTTTCCCATAGGCTTTTGGATTATCACAAAACAAAATTCTGTGATCAACAAAAGTTTACAACACTACCACGTTTTGTCCATCAAGATAATTTTCACAAATAAACACAACTTTTATGAAATTTGAAGCCTAAACACAATCTCCAGAAATAAAAAGCTAACCGTATGCTATAAACGAACTACACCACGGTCGTGTGACTTCAACATCACCGTCACAGAGCTTCTGAGAACTTTTCCAAACTTGATTTAAAACATTTTCCATAATACAGGTTTACGCTGTGGATGAATCTTCATCTACATTTATTTTTATTTTTTGGAATTGTGCACAGCAAACCTGAACCAGTTTATAAGTTTTTTCTGTTCGGCATGATGCCTTTTAATGTCAAGACAACGTCTGTAGTCCCATTTAGCAACATGTTAGTGTCATGATTTCCCCTCGCGCAAATGGATGGAGCACGAAGCGAAGCTCGCACTGCAAGCACTAAAATACTAACTCGTTTCCGTTTTTTTTGTCGTACAAAATGACGTCATCCCTGCGCCACTCTATGGTGACTGGCTGTAAGTTCAGGAAGCGCTATATTTGATCTACAGCGGAGTTTCTATGAGCAGAGGACGAACTTAAAATGTCAATATCACAGTCAATCATGTTCATTTAATCGTGGGAAGTCAAAATCGTAATTGAGATCGAATTAATTGTGCAGCCCTAATACACAACACAGTACACAACACCATACATAACACAGTACATACACAGTACACAACACAGTACATACCACAACACAACACAGTACACCACAGTACACAACACAGCACACAGCTGTACATAACACAGTACACAACACAGTACACAGCACACAACACAATACACACCAGAGTATACAGCACAGTACACAACACAGTACACAGCACACAACACAATACACACCAGAGTATACAGCACAGTACACAACACAGGACACACCACAGTACACAACACACCAAAGTACACAACACAGTACACAGCACACCACTATACACAACATAGTACACAACCCACCACAGTACACAGCACAGTACACAGCACAGTACACAACCCACCACAGTACACAATACGCCACAGTACACAACACACCACAGTACACACCACAGTACACAGCAAACCACTGTACACAACACAGTACATACCACAACACACCACAGTACACAACACTGTACACAGCACATACCACAACACAGTACATACCACAACACACAACACAGTACATACCACAACACAGTACCACAACACAGTACCACAACACAGTACACAACCCACCACAGTACACACCCCAGTACACAACACACCACAGTACACAGCACACAACACAATACACACCACAGTACACAACACAGGACACAACACACCAAAGTACACAACATAGTACACAACCCACCACAATACACAACACACCACAGTACACACCACAGTACACAGCAAACCACTGTACACAACACAGTACATACCACAACACACCACAGTACACAACACTGTACACAGCACATACCACAACACAGTACATACCAGAACACAGTACATACCACAACACACAACACAGTACATACCACAACACAGTACCACAACACAGTACACAGCACACCACTGTACACAACATAGTACACAACCTACCACATTACACAACACACCACAGTACACACCAGTACACAACACAGTACACAACACTGTACACAGCACACCACAGTACACACCACAGTACACAACACAGTACACAACACAGCACACAGCACACCACTGTACACAACATAGTACACAAGCTACCACAGTACACACCACAGTACACAATACAGCACAGTACACACCACAGTACACACAAAAACAGTATACACCACAGTACACAATACAGCACAGTGCACACAACACAGTACACAACACAGCACAGTGCACACAACAGTGAACAATACAGCACAGTGCACAATACAGTATACAACACTGCACAGTACACACCCAAACATGTTTCTAAGTATTTACAAGAAATTATATTTTTGAGAGACATGACCTACAGCTGTGCACCTCAGTGTGTTGTCTTCTTTTATACACATACTACTCTCTCTCTCTCTCTCTCTCTCTCACACACACACACACGCACGAACGCACACAAACACACAGTATGTAATAATCAGTTTATAAGCAGTATGCATGGTTATAAACAGGGCGTTATAATCGCTGTAATGAATTCGTTATTAATGATGGAGGAAGTTGCTGCTTACCTGCGCTCGCCTCACCGTAAAGTCCCGAGGATCAAAGATAAAAATTAATAACCGACAGGGTGCTCTCTCTCTCTCTCTCTCTCTCTCTCTCTCTCTCTCACACACACACACACACATACACACGCACACAGTCCACTGCGCGAATATAAAACTCTCTCTCTCTCTCTCTAAAACAACTCAAATCTCAAACCATGAACAGCAATACTTCCGTCAGATCTTCACTTCTGGTCAAGAAGCACGCGATAAAGTGATGATTAATAGGCTAATAGAACAATGAGCCGTTATCGGGTTCAAAATTCATCTGAAAAACTCATTCCGCGCCAGCTGAGGTGCATTCTGCAGCGCGAGACGTAGTGCATGAGACGCGCGCTCTGTGGTTATCCGGTTACCACACTCTCTTCCTCATTCAGCTCCGCCCACTTCACCTTTTATGCAAAAGATAGCATGCACAAGGGCGTGACCTCAATTAAGACCTTAAAGTGTTAGGTTAACTACCTCACAGATGTGAACAAACACGCGCACACGAGCGCGCGCAACCACACACACACACACACACACACACAGACCATCGAAGGTCTTAAAGGCATCAGGGTGTAAAGGCAGCAGGTTGGTAGATGCAGCAGGCTGTAAAGGCAGCAATGTGTTGGCGGCAGCATGGTGTAAAGGCAGCAAGGTGTTTGATGAGGCGGGGTGTAAAGGCAGCAGGATGTTAAATGCAGCAGTGCGTTAAAGGCAGCTAGATGTTGGAGGCAGCAGGGTGTTAAAGGCAACAAGGTGGTGTTAAAGGCAGTAGGGTGTTGGAGGCAGCTGGGTGTAAAGGCAACAAAGTTGTTTGAGGCAGCAAGGTTTTTGAGGCAGCAGGCTGTTAAAGGCAGCAAGGTGTTTGAGGCAGCAGGGTATAAAGGCAGCAAGGTTTTTGAGGCAGCAGGTTGTTAAAGGCAGCAGGGTATAAAGGCAGCAGGTTGTTAAAGGCAGCAGGATGTTAAATGCTGCAGTGTGTTAAAGGCAGCTAGATGTTGGAGGCAGCAGGGTGTTAAAGGCAGTAGGGTGTCGGAGGCAGCTGGGTGTAAAGGCAACAAGTTGTTTGAGGCAGCAAGGTGTAAAGGCAGCAGGGTGTTAAAGGCAGCAAGGTTTTTGAGGCAGCAAGCTGTTAAAGGCAGCAAGGTGTTTGAGGCAGCAGGGTATAAAGGCAGCAAGGTTTTTGAGGCAGAAAATTGTTAAAGGCAACAGGGTGTAAAGGCAGCACAGTGTTTAAGGCAGCAGGTTGTTAAAGGCAGCAGGGTGTAAAGGCAGCAGGTTGTTAGAAGCAGCAAGTTGTTAAAGGCAGCAGGGTGTAGGAGGCAGCAGAGTATTGGAGGCATCAGGGTGGATGTGGCTCAGGTGTTAGAGCCAGATTTCCAGTAATCGCATGGATTCTGGTTTGATTCTCGGCCCACATGCAAGACACTAAACCCCAAGTTGCTCCCAATGTCACTGGTGTTCACCCAATGCTGTCACTGGTGTGTGTGACTCTGTGTGTGTTTGTGTGTGTGTGTGTGTGTGTGTGTGTGTGTGAATGGGTGAATAAGTATATATGTATTCCACCAGGATAAAGCAAAAATACATACTTAACACTGCTACATTTGAATTAACAACCAAACATTTATCATTGCAGATGCACACTTAACACTGTCAAATACCCACCATCAAACCATCAGGCTGGAGCAGAGTTACACATCAATCATTTCTGAAACACTCTTCACACACTCCACTTCACAGCCACACACACACAAAGACGCACATTTTACTTTGGGATTTTATGGTGTTAAGTGTGTGTCAGTGGTTCCAGCGTTTCCATGGGAACAGGAAATCCTCTCATTTTGTGTAAGTGTGTGCGTGTGTTTGTGTGTGTGTGTGTGTGTGCAACATTTTTGACAATGTTGTGCAGAAACATGCAGTGGTTTGATTACACTCCTCTGCTCTCGTTTCTTTTTTTTTTTTAACTCTTTCATTTGTGTGTTCACTTGTTTGAATATGTCTATATTTATCATACACGTACACACACACACACACTTGCACTCATAATCCCTCTAATTGAGGGCAGGCATTTCAGTGTTGCTGTCGATCGTGTGTGTGTGTGTAGTGCTCAGCTGGGCAGAGATAATCTGAGAGAGAGAGAGAGAGAGAGAGAGGAAGAAGTGTGTGGTGTGTTTTAGTGGATATGCAGCTCGACTCTCATCAGCGACACTGAGGTAAGAACTCACTCCTCTGTTTCTCTGCTAAACTGGTTCTGTCAGGAACAATAGTGTGTGTGTGCGTGTGTGTGTGTGTGTGTGGATGCAACGTTACAGCTGTGTGAGCATTCATAATGGATTCTATGCACTGAATATGGGGTGATCTGTGTGTGTGCATGTGTGTGTGTGTGTGTGTAAGAAAAGACATGCAGGAATGTGTGTGTGTGTGTGTGTGTATGCTTTCTGACCCACTTACTGTGTAGCATATTGCAGTGCTGCAATGTAACTCTGTTTGATTCCTAATGTTTTGGTGTTTTGAATGGGAATTTTAAGCCACATAAACCTACAGAAATTATTCCTATGTGCGTGTTACAATCTGAAGATAGTCCCCTAGGTAGGCAGGATGTTTAGGCAGCATTAGCACCCTCCTGAGATCAAGTCTGTTCCATTCAGGACCATAATAAATTATTCTTTACCAGCACACAAATCTGTCATTCACTCGTTGTCCTCATTTCCAGTGCTGATACTAGGACTGAGTACTGGCACTAAATTTGGTTCTCCTTCTTGCAGGGTACAAAGAGACCCAAACAGGCTCATGTGGGTGGAGCTAAAACTAGAGCACACAATTGATTGGTTGGTTGTAATCATCACAGAATTGTCACGAGTTACTTGTGTGTGAAACCTGTGACCACCGTTATCACTTAGGACACATTCCAAATCACTCTCTAGTGTACTTTATAGTGTGTCATAATAGTACCATATAGTGGTGTGGTATTGGGAATTGCACATTAAAGGAGGACTCATGATGCATGTGTGTGTGTGTGTGTGTGTGTGTGTGTGTGTGTGTGTGTGTGAGTGAGCAGTGTGTGTGATCTTTGTGAAAAAGAAGAAGGATGGACAGAAGGGTGACTGGAGGAAGAGGAGGGCTGAAGAAGAGCACACACATTGTCCCCTGCTTCTTGTTTGTGGAGGTGAGTCTAATCTGACAGATCTCTCTCTCTCTCTCTCTCTCTCTCCATTAAGTGCACTATTTAAGCTCCCCTCTGCTACGCTGTGTTCAGTGTTTGATCTTCTCTGATGATGAAATTGCCTCTGAGACTGTGAGACTGTGAAACTGGCTGTATTCCAATCTCAAATCTGCATATTTGAGCCCAAGATAGGGGAGAGAGCACACTACTGAGGCCCTGCTCCTGCAGTTCACTCGCTTGATTTGGTAATAATATTAGCAATAAGCACAAAAAAAATATCAGTCCTGAAGGATGTTGGGAATTGGTCAGGTCTCTACACTTATTTATTATCCACTTTTTAAAAGAATGACATGATACTTCATATCCATTTATAGTTACATTTAATGTTATAGAATGCTTTGTGTTCCTTACATTATAGCAGCTATAAACAGCCGTTCCCTCACCAGCCTTATTTTTTTATTATTAAAAAAAATTAAAAAAAAAAAAAAGAAAAAATTGTTTTTTTGAAAAAAAAAAAAAAAAAAAAAATAAAAATTTTTTGAAAAAAAAAAAAAAAAAAAAAAAAAAAAAAAAAAAAAAAAAAAAAAAAAAAAAAAAAAAAAAAAAAAAAAAAAAAAAAAAAAAACACAATTTTTTTTTTTTTTTTTTTTTTTTTTTTTTTTTTTTTTTTTTTTTTTTTTTTTTTTTTTTTTTTTTTTTTTTTTTTTTTTTTTTATTTTTTTATTTTTTTTTTTTTTTTTTTTTTTTTTTTTTATATATTTTTATATTTATTTTTTTTTTTTTTTTTTTTTTAAAAAGTTTTTTATATTTTTTTTTTTTTTTACCCATAAACAACACACACTTAGAAAGATAGAACCAACCAACTCCAAAGATCCCCTGAGGAACATGTCCACTTATCCATCTGCCTATCCATCCATCTGTCCATCCATCCACCTGTTTATCCATCCATCTACCTATCCATCTATCCGTCTATTTATCCAATTGTTTTTCCATCTAAACCACCTGAATTGAAACCCATGAATTAGTTCATCTCTATTTTTTCTGCTTCCCTCATTTCCCTCTCTCTCTCACTCGAAAAGTGTTTGACTTTCATTTTGACTTTGTTACCATCTGCTCTGTGTGTGTGTGTGTGTGTGAAATTATGCTAAACAAAAAAGCAGGTCACAAGAAATAACAGCAGGTAGCGGTCAGATCTCGGTCTCTGTCTCTCTCTCTCTCTCTCTCTCTCTCTCTCTCTCACTGTTCTCACTGTTCTCTGTTGCTCTTTAACAGCCTTATCTTCCTCACTCTCTCTGTCCCTCTGTTTTACCCCTCCATCAATCTGATTCTGTGTTTGTTTGTGTGTGTGTGTGTGTGTGTGTGTGTGTGATGTGGTATGTGTAGTTGGTCATCATGTCAGCCGTGGTGTTGTTGGCGTATTATTTTGAGTACACTGACACGTTCCCCGTCCATCTGCGTGGCTTCTTCTGCTTCGACCGGACATTCTCTCGCCCATACCTCGGTCCCGAGGAGTCCAGTCGAGCTCCACCCGCACTCGTCTACTCACTCGTCACTGCCATTCCCACCATCACGGTGAGACCAACTTGATATATTTTTCATTGGTGTGCAAACAAAAATAAAAATAATTCTAACATTTTATTAGCATTTAAATAAGGAGTATTTTAGATTAGTCTGAAACCAGCAGTGGATCTGGAATGTGTTACCTGTGTGTTTTTTCTGTTTGCTAGTTAATGGACTAGTTAAAACTTACCATAAGAGAATAGCTTGCTAAATAAATTCTCACAGTGAGCTACATCCTAGTTCTAGTATTTAGGATGGAGCCCATGTTGAATGTATGCATGTTTAATGTGTTCCCCGTGTGTTTCCTCCTGCAGATCCTGATCGGTGAGTTGGCAGCATTTTTCTCGAAGCCTGAGTCTCCTCAGGAGAAAACCATCGTCACTGCAGACTGTTGTTATTTCAGCCCCATGCTGCGCCGCATCGTCCGATTCCTTGGTAAAAACAAACAAACATACTGCATCTACATATTAATGAGACGACATCATCCATCCTTCTGAACGGTTTGTACTCCTTCGCTCCCTTCTTCCCTTCCAACCATCCATTCAGGCATTTACTCATTTGGCCTCTTTGTCACCACCATCTTCGCCAACGCGGGACAGGTTGTGACAGGAAGTCAAACGCCTCACTTCCTGTCTGTGTGTCGTCCGAACTACACGGCGCTGGGCTGCCGGTCTCCTCTGCAGTACATCAGTGAGAGGAGGGCCTGTCGTGGGAATCCCTCCATCATCAACTCCGCCCGCAAGTCCTTCCCTTCTAAAGACACTGCACTGAGCACCTACTGTGCCGTGTACACTGCTGTGAGACATTACCCACAATGCACTGCTATGTTTACTGTAACAATACACACCAACACACCTTATTACCAGGTTGTGTGTGTGTGTGTGTGTGTGTGTGTGTGTGTGTGTGTGTGTGTGTGTGTGCCAAAATCTTACAGGAATACGGTCACATACTGATGTACGATGCAGTATTCACTTTAAGTACCACTGTCATACATTAATTATTCCTTAGAACCTTCTTGCTGATCCTTGGAGCACTGGCAGTTATCCAAGGTTTGTAGAAGCACAGTTACTTCAGTAACTTGAGTTCTAGTTTACAGCATCTACCCACTAAAGCAGTGGCCACCAACCCTGCTCCTTGAGATTTACCTTCCTACAGGTTTCATCTCCAACCAAAATCTAACACACTTGTTTTAGTTGATCAAGAACTTCTTAAGGCAATGATTAGATGGTCATGTGGGCACCATTATAGCTGGAGCTAAAGTCTTCAGGAAGGTATATCTCCAGGAACAGGGTTGATGACAACTGCAACAGAGTATGCCAAAAATGTTCGAAGGATATTACCTTGAAACTGCCCAGAAAGGGATGCGGAGGTAACCGCCATACTCACACCACTGGGAGGAGCAATCCTAGGGAACCATGGTGGATGGATGGTGGTGTCTTGCTCTCCATGCTGAGCTGAGATGGGTGCCACATACACTTTTACGGTAGATGTTGATTTGTCTGGAATCTCTGGAGAAAAGCCAAAATCCCAGAAAATGCACAAGATCCAGCAGATAACGATGTACTTTAATGATGCACTATCAAGTTTACAATTCCATCCAATGTTCCAGACTCATAGATATAGGTGACCAGGTGCCCTGCAAAGGAGGAAAGACAAATAACATGTGGTGAGTCCAGTCGGGAGCCAGAGCATTCTGGCCCAGTGAGCTGTCTGACTCCTCCAGGAAGAACCACAACATGTTCACATGTTCTGCTTCATCAAAACTCTCCCAGATATGGGCTACCAGGTCTAGGTGCAGAATCCTCTACATATACACTGTCTTGACAGTACCTTCACCACACCTTTGCACAGCCTCAGCTGATCAACTGCCAGTCAAGTATGGCCTCACCTGAGGATATTCTGCACAAGGTGGACAGAAACAGTCAACTTCCTGACATCCATCTTCAATCGCTTATTCCTTCTTCAGGGTCGCGGGGAGCCTATCCCAGGAAGCATCGGGCACAAGGTGGGGTACACCCTGGACTGGGTGCCAGTCCATCGCAGGGCACAATCACATACACACACTATTTACCAACCTACCAATCAACCTACCATGCATGTCTGGGGGAGGGGAGAACAAACTCCGCACACACATGGCCCCGGCGGGAATCCAACCCCGGACCCTGGAGGTGTGACATTGTGTAGACATTAGTATCACTGTTCTACATGCTTCTTAATGTGTAGTGAAAATTGACGTAGAGCAAGTGAATCACCAGCATTGAGGTAAATTCCAAAAAAGTTGGGACACTGTGTAAAATATAAATAAATGTAACTAAAAATCTCATGAATCAATCTCATGAACCCGTATGTAACACTTACTTTTCCAGCTTTTTATTGCCCCTGTCCGAACTTTTTTGATGTGTTGCAGCCATCAAATTCAAAATTACTAAAAATGGTACATTTCCTCAGTTTACACATTTGATATGTTTTCTATGTTCTCTTGTGAATAACATATGGGTTCATGCGATTTGCAAATCATTGCATTCTGATTTTATTTACATTTTACACAACGTCACAACTATTTTGGAATTGGGGTTGTAAAAAAAATATTCAGCATTCATCTCAGGTCCTGGGACATACAGGACCAGGTGAGTTACTAGCTAAATGCATGGTAGTAGAGGGAAAACCAACTTGAGGCCCAGTAAGGCCCATAATATAAGAAAAGCACAAACATCATCGCATTGCTTCACATCATGAACATGTACAGATGTGAGAAGGGACTGGTTCCTATAGCAGTAATTGAAAAGAATACTGTGTCATGTCACTGTGTGTCACTTGTTGAAATATTACATAAGATGGTATTCAGGTGTTTCCCTCTGTGTGTACATTTTTCCGACAGATGTACATCACCTTGGCGTGTAAGTCTAAAGGTACGCGTTTAGCCACACCCACTCTGAGCCTTGCTGTCATCTCATTAGCTGTCATGGTGGGCGTGGTCAGAGTGGCAGAGTACCGGAACCACTGGTCTGATATTCTGGCAGGTTTTGTCACAGGGGGCGCTATTGCAATGTTTCTGGTGAGGAAACAGCTCGGCTGCTTTCACTGTAGTGTTTTAATTATTACCTATAGACCAGCACATCGTTAGAAATGTTGATAAGCCGTGTTTCTGCTTTTCTCTCTCTCTCTCTGCAGGTGACATGTGTGATTAATAATTTCCAACAGAAGTTGCCCCCTGCATCTCTACCTGTCCTACCCCCTCCACCTCCACCTCCACCTCCATCTGAATTGCACCCCATCACCATGCCCAGTGTAGACAGTCCACTCGAAAAGTTAAGTGACCTTCAGGTAAGGGGGTGTAGTGTGGGTGGAGTTGAGTGTAGTGTAGGGGTGAGTGTAGTGTAGAGGTGAGTGTAGTGTGTGTGTGTGTTGGGGGGGGGGTTGAAAGTGTAGTGCCGATGAGGGTGAGTGTTTTGCTGGGAGTGACTACTGTGGGTGGGGTTGAGTGTTGTGTGATTGGGGTGAGTGTAGTGTAGGCAGGACTGAGTATAGTGTTGGTGGGGATGAGTGTTGTGTGAGAGGGCTGAGTGTATTGTAGGTGGGGCTGAGTGAAGTGTGGGTGGGACTTAGTTAAGTGTGGGCACAACTAAGTGTAGTAAAGGTGGGGCTGAATGTAGTGTGGCTGGGGCTGAGTGTATTGTGGGAGGGGCTGAGTGTGGTATGGGAGGGGCTGTGTGTAGTGTGGGAAGGGCTAAGTGTAGTGTGGGTGGAGGTGAATATAGTGTGTGAGGGGCTGAGTGTAGCCCCCCAACTGAATGTAGTGCTATTGTAATTTAAAGTGTACCTATTATGGTTTTGCCTTATTTTGTTTTAGAGATCTCATACATGCATCCAAGGTCAAAACACACTTTCACGTTCTCATAATTTACATTGCAGCATTACCTCTTTTCCTAGTGTACAAAAGACTCATTCAAAGATCTGTTCACTCTAAATGCCTCCTTTCAGAGAGCCTACTCTGCTCTGATTGGTCATATGGCCCAGTCTGTTGTGATTGGCCTACCGCTTACAGCGCATTTTGGAAAGGAAACCCCCTCTACCATATCCGAGTTTACCATATCCTTAATAATGTCAGTTTTACCTTACCAATTTCAGCCTGAGTCTGATCATGACGTATCAAAAGATAAACCTGAACCACCATAGCAAGCACGATGAGAACAGGATGTTTCTCAGTGTCAAATTTATGTGTAGTCTGGCAATAACGTGAGTTAGCCAAGAGGCTAAGAGCTAACAGGCTAACAGCTGTGCACTGGGTGTACACATATACAACACAAAACTACTCATTTGGAACACTCAGCAGAAAATAATGATCCAGAGGCGCAAGATGGTCCAAATAAAGTGGGTACAGCCCCATGTTTAATGAATGATCATTCCGCGAAATGATGGGAACACAAATGAAGGTCGGAGTTGAACTGCTTTGGTACCTTTTTCAAGTGAATTCTAACAACTGACAGTTTACACCATCATCCTTTTGGAGTCCATGCAAAGTGGTTTTACTTTTGCAGTGCAGAAAACAATGTCTTCTAGACATGAACCTAACTCTTTCAGGACGCAACCTCAACTGTAATGTTTGAGAGTGGGTCAAAGTACATGTTGTTCGCAAGCAGCTAATGAAGACCAATGTTACCAATCTAGTACAGGAATTAAGTCTGGAATTACTGACATCTTGTTTCGGCTGTTCAGAATCGGTTCTTTCTTTTGGGAGTCAATAACTCCATTTGTCGTGCACTTTTGATTTTTGAAACGTTGCAGACTTTTTACATTCACAAACAGCTACCGTATATAACACTCTACAAGAAAGGTCATTTCTGAAAAAACATAATAGGTGTTCTTTAATGGAAACGTAAAAGGCATGAAATGTGATAAATCACACTAACAGACAGATACATTAACACCTCACTTCTGCCCCACCCAGCCCTCTTCTGCCATGCCCATTTTGAAGTGACATGATCATTGAAGTCAGCCGATATTTTAGCTGTTTCCTGTCATCTTGCTGAACTTATTTTTCTTCCCGCTGTTTGATATTTTAACCTGTAAGACAAATGATATAAACATGGTATAACATCTCTTTCTCTCTCACTCTGTCTCTCTCTCTGTTGCTCTCTCATTGTCTCTCTCTCTTTCTCTCTCACTCTGTATCTCTCTATGTCTCTCTCTCACTCTGTCTTTTTCACTCTGTCTCACTCCCTCCCTCCCTCCCTCTCTCTCTCTCTCTCTCTCTCTCTATCTCTCTCTCTGTCTGTCTCACTCTCTGTGTCTCTCTCTGTAGGTTTCAGGTGCTTCGTTCTCAGGTGTCACATGATGATCAGCGTTATTTACTCTCCGCCCCTCCTGATGTTCTCGTCCAATCCCGTCGTCCCCTTACCAGCGCAGTGTAAACCTCTACCCATTTATTACTCTACCTGTACATAGCCCCGCCCATCCCCACCTCCTCATATCATCTTCATGCATATCATTAGTGATTACAACAGGATGCCCCTCCAACACGACCCTTTAAAATCAGACAGTCAAAAGTGCACTTTATCTCACTGAATCTCACAGAGTGGACACACTAGTGCACTAAAAGTGATTTAGTGATTTAGTGCACTACAGAGTACAAGATTTGAGATTGGCCCTCAATCAAAAATCATAGTGTTAGAATTAGAAATAAGTATCTTATTTACACTTATGAGCTGCTTCACTCCTTAAAATGTGACAAAGTGGACTCGACCCAGGGGAAGTGGACAAGGCTAACCATTACAAACACACTGCATCTACATATTAATGAGACGACATCATCCATCCTTCTGATTGGTGTATACTCCTGAACTGCTGTTGATCCCCGTTACATCAATGTACATATTTTTTAATTAATATAATTTTTCTCCATGTTATATTTAATCCCTTGTTTTTTATTCTTTTTCCGGTATATACATATATATGTGTACTTCCATTACAGTGACCTTTGGCCCCTCTAAAAGTGAGTCTCTGTTTGTTGCATCATCATAAACTATGCTGTTAAAAGTTTTCATAGATAATTAAAAGCACAATTAATAAATTAACATTATTTTAATTACAGCTAAAATTATTGAACTAAGACTAATAAAGAGAACACATTTTTAGAAACTGAATAAAATTCATAAAAATCTAAATTACATTTAAAAAATGTATTAATATAAGAATGATTAATCCATTGCTATTATTGTACATTGAAATAGCATAAAATGTGTAAGAAATAATTTATTTTTTGTAGAGAATAAGCGTTAATCCTAAAAATTTTGTTTTTTGTTTGAATTCCTGTTACTGCTAATCATTAAATAAACCTAGACTAAAAAATTACTTTATATCAAATGTCAAGTAGACGACATACGGCACTTGTCATGATGTGTTATTGATATTAAAACATAAATTTAAAAATTCTTGTTATACTAAATAAATCTCAGGCCAATAAATACACTCTGTGTATATCACAGAATAAAATTAATATTAAATTAAAAAGAAATTACTATTTAGACTAAAGTAAAAAGTAAAGTGTATTAAAATGTGAACATGTAAACGTATATTTTTTATTATATTTATTATAAAAGTAAAAATAAAACTGACTTTAAAAAACTGAAATAACATGTAGAATTAAATAAGTAATAAAGTGTACATTACACTGCACAGCTGGTGTAACATCGCAGTGCTGTTAGAGGCCAAAATAATAATAAATAATTCGAATATATATATTAGAATAGACTAATGTAAAGAGCAAAATCTGTAAAATGTAAAACTGTAAAATCTGACACTCCATCCTTATTTAACACAGTGATACATGGCTTTGACAAGAATATAACTATATTTATATTAAAACTTAGCAGCCGTTTTATAATTGTGTTCTTATATTGTGTAATGTAGGTCCTTCGCCTCACTAATTGTTCGTTTGTATATTTATATATTTTAATATTGTTCATTTTTAATATCCCAATGTGATGTGCCACATGTGGAAAATTTGCATTACATTATCGTGTTCAGTTTACATGGTGTTAATATTTTTATGTCGATGGTGTATGATGTAGCTACAGTCTATCTTTTTTGTAAATAAAATAAATAAATTCTACACAGTGTGGCAATGTTTTGGCGGTTTTATATCAATACTACTATTAATAGCAAAAATAATAATGCCCCCTTGTGGCCTCCTCGCCCAACATCAGTGCCTGACCTACACATATCCCACAGCCACGCCCCAAAATCTAGTGGAAAGCTTTCCCAGCAGAGTGGAGCTGATGACAGCTAAGGGAAAATAAATCTATAATAATAATAATAATAATAATAATAATAATAATAATAATAATAATAATAATAAACAACTTTATTTTATAGAGCGCCTTTAAAAGCAGCTTCTCAATAGAATGGGATGTTCAACATGAACATATAGGTGTGATAGTCAGGGGTGCACAAACTTTTGTCGGTGCACGTATATTAGACGTGTTTCTGATGCAATGTGTGAGAAATGTGAGTGAAAACATTATTGGAGCTAGTACTCTGTTAATTCAGCAGAAACATGACTGAACACAGCTGACATTTCACCACCGGTTTCAGTAACACAGCTCCAAACACAGCCATGCACAAGCACCAGACCACGCCCCCATGCACAGACCGCAGCACCCCTCTCCATAAGGAACTATTGTTGAACGAATCTATTGTTTTTGTGTTTTTGTTCCCCAGTTTTTATCTTTCAGACACTGACCTGCTGCAGTGCATTGTTCCATTTAAGTGACAGTTTTATCAGTTTTTTAAACATGAACAAGCAATGTCTTTCCAGTCACACACATTAATATAAATGATTTAGCTGAAATTTTTCCTTTTATTACCCCTCTCTGGTAGTGAGTAGTGACCAGATAATGTGGATTAATTGTTAGAGAAAAGGTTGATGATGAGTGTATGAATGTTTATAGATGATTAGCCACAGTGTCTATTCTTCCTGTATCAAATTCAATGACTGTAGTTAAAAGTGTTAATATGAATCTAAATGAAACTTAACTCCAAATTCTTATTTATTGTCTTAAATGAATCGTTAATGTTTAAATATTAAAAGGTAACTGTCACCATTCAGTCATATTAGTCTCTCATCCACAGCATTGTATGGAACCGGATCTTTATTTGTATGAGCAAGCTGGATCTTTAAAATCACCAAAGTGCTGATAAACGTATTAAATACAGCAGAAAACAGGATGTTTTAGATGAGGGTTCATTAGCAGTGCACAGGTAGATAAAAAATAGTTGTCTAGTTGTGTTGTTGCAGGTGTTCATTAAATGTTTTAGTTTAGTTGGTAACCATTGGCGATGTTCATCTCTTCACTCATTTGCACTTAACACTTACACTTGTTTTTATAAGTCACTGCTATATTTACAATGGAAATAAAATATTTTAATAAAATATCATGTAATTCTTACACACTCAGTGTCCTTCACACTCTCTACATCCTTATAGGTTTGTTAACTAGCTTATAACTAGCCGACTTGCGAAATGCCCACCTTTATATGTAGCTAGTGTGCTAATTATAGTGGCTAAGGTGATGATTAGCTGTTTTGTTAGATATATAGCATGATAAATCATGTTGAACATCTTAATCTGCCATTTTGAAAAAGGAAACTGTGTCAGGACGAGAGGAGAAGTGGACAAGGGGAGAAGTGAACGAGGGGAGAAATGGAGAATGGGGAAATGGACAAGGGGAAGTGGATGAGGAAGAAGTGGATGAGAGGAGAAATGGACGAGGGGAGATGTGGACAAGGGGAAGTGGACGAGGACGCAGTGGATGAGGGGAAATGGACCAGGGAAGAAGTGGCCAAGGAGAAGTGGATGAGGGGAGAAATGGATGAGGGAAAGTGGACGAGGGAGAAGTGGGCAAGGGGAAGTGGACGAGGGGAAAGTGCAAAAGGGGAAATGGATAAGGGGAAGTGGACGAGGGAGGAGTGGGCAAGGGGAAGTGGATGAGGGGAAAGTGCAAAAGGGTAAATGGATGAGGGGAAATGTGGAAAGGGGGAAATGGATGAGGTGAAGTTGATGGGGAGAAGTGGATGAGGAGAAGTGGACGAGGGGAAGTAGACTATGGGTAGTTGACTAGAGGAGAAGTGAAAATGTTACAGGATTGGAATGCAGTCCTGTTCTCCCCTCTCTCTCTCTCTGTCTGACTCAGGTGTGATCGTGTGTTGACACGCCTTTGGCATTTTATCTCTCTTTCATCGCGGAGACTGAGAAAGCTGACACCTCCAGAGACGCTGAATCTCTCCTCCTCCTCCTCCTCATGCACTCGTTCTTTTCTCTGTGGGATTTTACCCTATAAGGAAACATACAAAAGAACTGTCTTTTATTTCCTACTTCCTCCAACAAACACAGCTCACTAGTAAATACTTCTGATGACCTTTGACCTGGTGAGGTGGCAGCGTAGTGTATT
This sequence comes from Ameiurus melas, assembly GCA_012411365.1. Taxonomy (NCBI): domain Eukaryota; kingdom Metazoa; phylum Chordata; class Actinopteri; order Siluriformes; family Ictaluridae; genus Ameiurus; species Ameiurus melas. The sequence goes on along the minus strand of CM022765.1, from coordinate 10,944,350 downwards.
ACATAATTATGTAGTGTTTACATAATAATAAATGTTTAAATATAAGTGTACAGCTCTGTAAATATTCTCCTTATGTATTAGATCATTTGATAAACTAAATGCTGCCGCGACGGCTCTCACATCTTGTTTTATTTTATAGTGAGCTAGTTATCTGTATTCGAAGCAGCAGTGTGTAATGTTTAGTGATAAATCACTCTGATGACTTCATTCTGTCTGCTGAAACTACTTGTACTTCACGAGTTCCCTTTTAAGGTAAAGAGGCGGATCTGTTTCTGCAGGGTTGGAACTAATTCCGGGCCAGAAGAAAGTGCAATTAAGAAACTAATGACGTCTATGGCACTTTACATAGCAATATTTCGAATAATTGTTACAATTACAATCTTACAACATAATAAACTGCCCCATTAGGGTCTTATTTATGGGTGATTAGGCAACTAGTGATTTAATTTTTATCTAATTGATTCCAATGACGGTGTTGTATCTGGAAATGATTCAGGAAAAAGATTCAGCAGGTGATCCTTTCTGTCATTAAATATGCTCACAAACTGGGTATTGGAGGAGAAAATATCAGATAATCATACTTTCAGGATTCTGAAGCTCATGGCCAGAAAAGAGTACAAAATAAATCAGATGCTCTGTGAGCAGTGGGCGGAGCCTCTGAGGCTGAAACTAGCAGGTTTGTCCTGCTTTATTATTTCAGCAATAAATTACTGTATAAGTTTGTTTTATATCTTGTAAAATTAATCACTCAAACCCTTGGTGAGACATCATCCTGGGTGCTCAATGATGATGAAATAAACTCATAATTGTGTTTACTGACATAAAGCAACACAGATTATTTTCTTACAAAGTGCCTCACATGATATGGACAGCAGGGAAAATTCTAATAAAAAAAAGAGAAGTTATTTGTAAATGAACTTTGACTTGTATTTAATCAAAAAATGTATAAAGACAAGATATTTAAAGTTTTACCCAAACAACTGCATAATTGTTTTGAAAATAACCATTTTTTTTAATTGATGCATGCAACACATTCCAAAATAGTTGGAACAGGGGCAGTTTAGGACTAATAGTGATGTAACAAGTTGAAATAGGAAGGTGATGTGTAACAGGTAAGGCAATCGTCTAATCATAGTATATAAGGAGTCTCCAAAAAAGGCCTAGTCCTTCAAGAGCACGGTAGGGTCGAGGCTCACCAATCTGCCAACAGATGTGTCAGAGAATAAATCAACACTTTGAGGACAACATTCCCCAAAGACAAACTGCTAGGAATTGTGGCATTTCACCATTTACAATTCTAAAGGGCAAGGCTGAAAACCACTCCTGTATGTGCATGATCTCCCATCCCTCAGACGTCACTATCTTAAAAACCATCAGGACTACGTAATGGATATCCTGACATGGGCTCGGGAATACTTTGATAAACCTTTCTTAATAAATGCCATTCACTGCTGCATCCACAGATGCAAGTTAAGGCTTTACTATGCAAAGCAGATGCCAAACATCAACACTGTCCAGAAGCACCGCCAACTTCTCTGGGCTCGGTCTCATCTGAGATGGGCAGTAGCACAGTGGAATCATGTTTTGTGGTCCGACGAGTCAACATTTCAAATAGTTTTTGGACAAAACAGCCATTGCGTTCTCCGAGTCAAAGAGGAAAAGGACCATCCAAGCTGTTATCAGCATCAGGTCCAAAAGCCAGCATCTGTCATGGTATGGAGTGTGTCAGGGCCCATGGAATGGGTAACTTGCACATTTGTGAGGGCAACATTAAAGCAGAAATATATGTACACATTTTGGAGCAGCACATGCTGCCATCCAGAGCAGGACAACACCAAACCACATTCTGCTGGGATTACAAGAGCATGGTTGTGTCAGCAGAGAGTGCAGGTGCTAGCATGGCATGTCTGCAGTCCTGACCTGTATCCAGTTGAGAATGTGTGGTGCATTATGAAGAGCAAAATAAGGCAATGAAGGCCCCGTACAGTTGGACAGCTGAAGAAACGCATAATGTATGAATGGGGGAAAATTCCTTGCTAAGCTTAACCAACTTGTGTCTTCAGTTCCACACGCTTAATAAGTGTTATTTAAAAAAATGGTGAGGTTACTCGAGGGTCCGGGGTTTGATTCCCGCCGGGGCCATGTGTGTGCGGAGTTTGCATGTTCTCCCCGTGCTGTGGGGGTTTCCTCCGGGTACTCCGGTTTCCTCCCCCAGTCCAAAGACATGCATGGTAGGCTGATTGGCGTGTCTAAAGTGTCCGTAGTGTATGAATGGGCATGTGAGTGTGTATGTGATTGTGCCCTGCGATGGACCGGCACCCTGTCCAGGGTGTACCCCGCCTTGTGCCCGATGATTCCTGGGATAGGCTCCAGGTTCCCCATGAGCCTGAAGAAGGAGTAAGCGGTAGAAGATGGATGCATGGATGGTGAGGTTACACAGTGGTAAACAGTGGACTGTCCCAACATTTTTGTAGTGTGTTGCAGTCATCAGATTTGAGTGTATACTTTCAAAAATAATTTAATTCACAAAGTAAAACATTGAATAATGTGTTAATAATGTGTTTTCAGTATCTGCTTAACGAATTTTCTAATGACTCTTTTTGCTTGTTTTTTGCATTTTCCATACTGTCTCAACTGTCCTTTTTTGGAATTGTGGTTGTAAATCAGGTCTATAAGATTAACGTTTTATTGTAATTAAATGATTGCTATGAATATATAAATTATTATAAAAACATCTGTTTAGAGTGAAATGGAATAAAAATTATTCTAAAAAAACAACAACACTGTGCAACAATGTTGGAGTCAATTCACTTAAATGTCTGCTGTGTGTAAAATAAAATCAGCAACACATCAGTGTGGAAATTCAGTGCAGGACTACAGGTACAGACATATCACTGCATTCCTCACACACATACTCACGCGCACACACTCTCTCTCTCTCTCTCTCTCTCCTCACTTTCACTGAGCTGATAGTGATCAGTAATTGGAAAATCCCATAAAGGCAGATTTGAGTAAATATGTAAATATAGACAGCTTTATATATGATAGTTTAGATAAACTCTACACACGCACGCACGTACATACACACACGCACTTGACTGAACAGATAAATATACAAAAACTATGTAAAATGTTTATAGTCTGTATTCATTGTGTATTATTTTTTATGTATTTTATGTTTAAGTTCACTGCATTAACAATCAGTTTTGCAAAAAAAAAAAGTTTAATTGGATGGATAAATCACATGTATAAAATGTCAATTATCAAATATACAATTTCTATCCATCCATCCATCCATCCATCCATCCATCTATCTTCAACCGCTTACTCCTTTTCAGGGTCGCGGGGAACCTGGAGCCTATCCCAGGAAGCATCGGGCACAAGGTGGGGTACACCCTGAACAGGGTGCCAGTCCATCACAGGGCACAATCACATACACACTCACACACCCATTCATACACTACGGACACTTTGGACACGCCAATCAGCCTACCATGCATGTCTTTGGACTGGGGGAGGAAACCGGAGTACCTGGAGGAAACCCCCGCAGCACGGGGAGAACATGCAAACTCTGCACACACATGGCCCCTGCAGGACTCGAACAATTAATAAAAACAAATCTCAGTTTCTAGATGAGATGGATTCAAGACATTTTTACATACATTCCTGTCCCTAATTTTAAAAAAAAGATGTAGTGAAGATTATTTGTGATATCTATTGTTTTTTTTAATGACCCTCTTCACATGTGTTGTCTATCCATAAATGTTTAAAATACTGTCAAATTTTTTGTTGTTGTTGTAGAATTATATTATTGTTTCATAACTTTTTCCAGAATAATTTAAATTTGACACAATATAGCCGCTCAACACAAGTCTGAGCTCATTAACGCTCCAAATCCAACAGCCAATCAGATTGATTGATTTGTATTCGGACGCCAGTGGAGATAATAGGTGGGCGTGGTCGGATGTTAATAAGCCCCGCCCGTCGGGTGAGAGTGGTAGTAGGGAGAGAGAAGTGAGGGAAGAGGAACTGAACTGTGCTGAATTGGTAGGTTCAGTGCTGCTCAAATTCATCTCTTTATCACTTTGGATAGAAGAGAAGCTTCACACACTGAGGTGAGTTTTTTTTTAAACTAAATACACACGCATCATTTTTTTTTTCCCTTTGCGGTTAAATCTCAATATTAGTTCGCTTACATGTCTTATAACTTTTATAAGCAGCGGTGTGTTACTAAAATAAACATTCAAACTCATGTCGCTTTGTACCTGCGCGTGTACACACCTGAGCTTACTGATTAGTGCAGTTTCACCGTTTAATTGCATGCCTAGGGGTGTTAATGTTTTTAACTTGTGTTTTCAAACGAATCTAAAGTCTCAGGCTTACTTTACTGTTGTTTGGAGTTGTTGCACTGTTGTCTGTTTAGGGCGTGTGCGTGCGGTTACATAGGTTTGGACTGAGACGGAGCACAGCTTGTGTGCCTCATGCTAATGAGGTCGCGTCACTGCGTTCAACATTTACACTTTAACATTTATTCACGTAGCAGACGCTTTTATCCAAAGCGACAAATGAGGGGGAAAAATACAAGCAAACGTATCAATGCAACGTTGATGATAAAAATGTTTATTTATATGCTATATTGGTTAGTTTAACAGTAAAATGTATAGATTAAATTGTATAATCCGAATAAACGTATTTTACACACTCCTGTAAGTGTGAATACAGTATGAGATGTCAGTGTTTAAACTCAGCTTTTTTTGTGCAAAAACACAGATTTGTAAACCGCTATGATAAACGGCACTAAACTTAAAAAATGCCATTCATAGGTGTCTTTGTCTTGTGTTTCAGTTTAGTTTTTATGACTGTTTTTGCATATGAATAATTTGAGTGAATGTTCATACGCAGTTTATGCAGAGTGACATAAGGTTGAAAAGCTGATCTAAAGTCTGAGTCAGTATAGAGAGGACACGCATCGAGATTCCGCTCCCTCAGGATACACATTTAAGACACGTCTGAACACAGCTGTCCCTTAAAGTCGGACTTTTCATCTGTCGCTCAGTAAACCTTTATCAGCAGCAGGGTGAGTTTAACTCTTTCTGTCCCGTTCAGCTCCAAGTACTTTCGTCTACAGACATGTTCTTCACGTCATCTCGAGCAGATGAGTGTGGGCTGTGTCCTAAATCTTTCCCTGCTTCCTATGCTGGAGACTCATGGGTCCTCTGTAGTGCACTAACACAACCCACATCACAGCATGTTCAGTTCTGCAGAGTTTAGAACTGTTAAAGAAATTGATCTTGTTGATTTTATGTGTAAATTATGTAATGAAATGAAGAAAAACTAACATTTATTCAGAAGTTAAAATGTCAGACACTATCTTTTTGTGATTAAATCTACTGACATAGCATCACTTCCTGTTCAGCTTGTTTCCATAAAGAATTTAATGTATTTTTTTTTTTTTTTAAACCTCAAGTTCAACTAGACTGGCTGAAAGTAAAATGTTTAATGTATGCCAACCTGAGCTTGCAGATTTTGCTAGTTAAGCAACGTGTATGTATGTATATATGTGTATGTATATGTGTGTGTGTGTATATATAATATATACATACACACACACACACACACACACACACACACCACACACACACACACACGTTGCTTAACTAGCAAAATCTGCAAGCTCAGGTTGGCATACATTAAACATTTTACTTTCAGCCAGTCTAGTTATTAACCTTCTACACTAGCATGCCATAATTAGCACATTACTCTCAAAACACCAGGAATGAGCAAGTCAGATTAGCATTTAATAAATTTAAAAAAAAAAAAAAAAAAAAATATTATAATTTATTAAATGCTAATCTGACTTGCTCATTCCTGGTGTTTTGAGAGTAATGTGCTAATTATGGCATGCTAGTGTAGATGGTTAATTGGTGAGCTCTTGTGATTTAGCCAATTTAGCTAGTCATACATGGCATCATTGGTATTTTCATTATTTTACTTAATGCTAACATGGAAACCATTCCATATTAAATACTATGTCTGCAATGAAGCTAATTCACAGGAAGTTAAATTTATTCACACTCTGTGCACTTTCCCCTGTACATGAGCACAATTGTGTATTGTAATGTCACCATGTCCGTTTAAATAGCATGAAGCAACTTCCCGTTTGTCTTGCATCCTAATTTGTCAGTACAGTTCTATCCCACATGCTAATTTACCTTGTTGCTCTGTCACAATTGCATGTGCACACACTGTTCTAACGGTTTACCCATCATGCACTGTGGCATACACTCGGCATGTAATGAACTTTAACGTTTAAGCTCTTTGAAACATTGTGTTAAGATGTGTAGTGCTAATCTTGTATGATTATCAGCTAGCAACTCTTGCACAACATCCTCTCCAACCACACAATCTCTAATAGTTTTGTGAAGAGTTGGTGATGGAATGAATTGTGAAAAGGATCTTTTTGGTTAAACTCTCATATATGGGATATGACCATAGTGTTTAGTGTGACTGATCTTCCTGAACATATGCACATTTCCTCGACTGTTTTTGATCACCATTTTGTGTCCTTGGTGTGGAGTGCAATTTGGTGTTTTCCCTTTCTGCTCAGACTTGCCCAGGAATTTCCACCTGGGAGTAAATACTTCCAGGTCTGGTTTCTAATCTTTATGTATTTAAGACCCAGCCTTTAGATTAGATGTAGCAAGAGTTGAGGCTGGGATTGGGGGAAAAATTTAGGGGCATGATGGGAATGTGTGGAATCTGGCTAACTGTTAAACCTTCAGGACTATGTCCCGAATCACGTTCTACAGTGTACATGTCAGTAGCATGTATTTTAGGATGTAGCCACAGCCTGATTGCGAATGATTGTCCTTCATTCAAAAAACTTGTTTGAATAACACTGGGTGATCCCTGTCTGATTTTTTTTATTTTTAAATGTATATTTTCTAGTCTCTAGCCATGTCTGATGCAGAGCGCTACCTGTATGGCGACCGCAGTGCCATCACTGACCCCCTGGCTCAGGCTGACTGGTCCTCCAAAAAGCTGGTCTGGGTTCCGTCTGAGAAACTGGGCTTCGAGTCTGGCTCGCTTAAAGCGGAGAACGGGGATGAGTGCACCGTGGAGCTCACCGACTCTGGGAAGACGATAAAAGTGAACAAAGACGACATCCAGAAGATGAACCCTCCCAAATTCAACAAGGTGGAGGACATGGCCGAGCTCACCTGCCTGAATGAGGCATCGGTTCTGCACAACCTCAAGGATAGATACTACTCCGGCCTCATCTATGTAAATATGCCTTTAATCTCTTACGTGGACATGAATTGCAGATGTGCTTGTTTTCAAGTGTCAGTGACAAACTTTTGATGTGTGTAGACGTACTCAGGGCTGTTCTGTGTGGTCATTAACCCCTATAAACACCTGCCCATCTACTCTGAGGAGATTGTCGACATGTACAAAGGAAAGAAGAGACATGAGATGCCTCCACACATCTATGCCGTTACAGACACTGCGTACCGGAGCATGATGCAGGGTAATGTGCACACATACACAGTGCAGGTTTCCACTGAAATGTAAACAGCTGCTGGTGTGGAGCAGAACACTGGTGATCTTGGTCATAGTCACTTTATTGCCATGACACTTTATATTTGCAGCATTTAGATGTCTTAATCCAGATCTGCTTTCAGAAGCATTTTATATCCCTGTGCTGAACCAGATGGGTTTTTTTTCTTTTTTTTTTTTTTTTTTTCTCTAGTACTCATTTTCCTACACAAGTTCATCTCTCATTACTCTCTTTATCCTGCAGATCGTGAGGATCAGTCCATCCTGTGCACGTAAGTGACACTTCCTCTTAGACGTTCAGCAATTAAAACTTTAAATCTGTTACTTGATGTGGATGTCCTGTTTCTATAGCTGTTAAATCTCAGCAGTGATCTGACTTAATAAAGCATATTTTATCTAAAATATAAATGAGTTGTAACAGATTTTGTGATCTATTTTAATATTCCCCTCTCAGAGGTGAATCTGGAGCAGGAAAAACGGAAAACACAAAGAAAGTGATTCAGTATTTGGCGTACATCGCCTCATCCACCAAACTAAAAAAAGACCCAGTGAGTCTCGTTTGGTTTTTCCTTTTTTTTTAATTTCTGCTCTTGAGAGAAATTATATTTCAGTGGAAAAGGTAACTTCTCATAATAGATGTTTTTACTCGGGCACAAGTACACAGATGCATGGTAAAATTAAAATGAGAATTATTTTATAGCCTTGTCTTAATCTTTTAATCAGGGTGTGAAGTACACTGTGGATCAGTGCGATTTGCAACAAATACTGAGACTCTGGTGTTTGCTTGTTTTTTTTTTTTGTTCTTCTCTAGAGCAGCAGCAGTTTGTCACATGCAAGTTCCCTCTTCTCCTCTTATCCACATTTTTATCCCTCTGTCCTTTCAGATGCCTTTTTCCAGTAACAATCGTTCTGTTTGTGCACTAGGGGGAGCTGGAGAAGCAGCTGCTGCAGGCCAACCCCATCCTGGAGGCGTTTGGTAACGCCAAGACGGTGAAAAACGACAACTCATCGCGCTTTGTAAGTCGCACAAGTTATTCTCAATAACTGTCCAGATTGATCATGGTTTATTTGTTTGTCTTAATAAAATTAGCATAACTGTTATTGGAGGGGGAAAAGATGGATTAAAAATTAACAAATCATCGGTTTAAATTGTGCTCCGTGGATTAGTTAAATTCAGTCACAAGACGTTATTGGATTACATGTGAGACTACCACTATAAATATTCCAATAAAATGTAAAACAATTCCTAGATGTGTCCTTTTTATTTAAAAATGATTGTCTACAGAATAACGATGATCATTGAATAAGATTATTGGCACAGAGCTAACAAGATGCAATAATTTATTGCGAATAGGTTTACTATTTTTATACGCCATACTTTAAAATCCTCTCCGTTAAACCATTATGTACAGCAGTAAATTAATTTTAAACCTGTTTTAGACTGGTGTTTCATTATCTGAGTTTAACATTTCTCTTTACAGGGGAAGTTCATCAGGATTAACTTTGACGTGAACGGCTACATCGTGGGCGCAAACATCGAGACTTGTATCCTAGTTACAGATTTATTTTACATTAACATTAGGAATGTGGAATCGGTTTGTCCTTGACTAGTAAATCAGACCTGCTGGAGAAGTCTCGTGCTATCAGGCAGGCTAAAGAAGAGCGTGCCTTCCACATCTTCTACTACTTGCTGTCAGGCGCTGGAGACAAACAGCGCTGTAACACTTCTCTCTAATAGCCCCCCCCCCCTCTTCCTTCTCTCCTCTAAGAGCCTAGATCAGACCCACATTAGGCTGTTTGTGCTCCATTTTGTCACTTGTCTACCCTAGATTAGACCCTATTTGTCTGTTTGCACATGTTATGAATACTAATAAGCTGCTATTGTGTTCTTTCTTTAACTCCAAGCAAGTTCTCATGCCTTAGATTGGACCATCATTAGTTTGTTTCTGCAGCCTAAATCAGACCCATGTTCATCCTTCTGTGTAGCCAAAATTGGACCCTCCTTATCCCTTGCTCCTTGTCTCCGGTCAAATCCTCTCTAGACTAACAACTTTGTCCTAGATTGGACTTTCATTACAATGTCCTTGTGCCATAGATCAGTCCTTTTCTGCAGCTTTGTTCAGACCCACATTGGGCCATTTGAGTGCTCCATTTTAAGCTGCTGTAGATTGGACCCTAAAGTTGGTTTGCACACGTTACATCAGAGCCTTAATAGACCGTTTTTGTGACCTAAATTGGAACTCTGCACTAGTCTCGCTCCTTAGTTTGGACTCTTTCAACTGTGTATTCAGAGATTATACCCACTGTAGGTCACTTTTGCACACTAGTTTGTGCCCTGATTAGACTGTTGCATGCACTAGGCCAAGCACTTGTCAGGCCATTTTGCACTCCAGTTAAATTTTCAGCAATTGTTTAGATCAGACTTCCTAAAGGTGAACTTCAAAAATCTGCCTTGTTTTTTTGCACACGCTTGTTCCTCCTCAAGCGGAGTTGTGCCTGGAGGATTTTGGGAAATATCGCTTCCTGTCCAATGGGAAGGTGACTATTACAGGACAGCAGGACAAAGATATTTACAGCGAGACCATGGACGCCTTCAGGATCATGAGCATCCCTGAGGATGAGCAGACTGGTGAGACATTGCCATCTATGTCAAATATAGTTTTTCATGATTCAAGATATAAAACTAGATATGGATGGAAAGATGAACATCTGGATGTGAATGTGACACCATAGAGGGATGAATGGACATGGATGTTCATGTTTTCAGTCTAAACTCTCTCTCAGGTTTGCTGAAGGTGGTATCTGCAGTTCTTCATTTGGGAAACATCATGTTTAAGAAGGAACGTAACACTGATCAGGCCTCTATGCCAGATGACACGGGTAACACTTCATCACCCAGACATTCACATGTCCATTTCAGCAGAAGTCTGAATTACTGATCCTACCTTTTGTCTATCCCTCAGCTGCACAGAAAGTGTGCCACCTGCTGGGTATGAATGTGACTGACTTTGTGCGTGCCATCCTCTCACCGCGGATCAAAGTGGGCCGTGATTATGTGCAGAAAGCACAGACGCAGGTGCAGGCAGAGTTTGCAGTTGAAGCTTTAGCCAAAGCCACATATGAAAGATTGTTCCGCTGGCTTGTGGCACGAATTAATAAAGCTCTGGACAAAACCAAACGCCAGGGAGCCTCATTCATTGGCATCTTGGATATTGCTGGCTTCGAGATCTTCGAGGTAACCGCACGCCCCTGTACTGCAGTGTTCTTATTTTCAGACAGGACAAAAAACACCTTTGTCACTTTATACCCAAATAAGTTGTATAACTTCAGATTCTGATGTAGGTGTGTACCCCCTCTCTCTCCTGCAGTTAAACTCGTTTGAGCAGCTGTGTATTAACTACACTAACGAGAAGCTGCAACAGCTCTTCAACCACACCATGTTCATCCTCGAGCAGGAGGAGTATCAGCGTGAGGGCATTGAGTGGAGCTTCATTGACTTCGGCCTCGATCTGCAACCCTGCATTGACCTCATCGAGAGGCCGGTGAGTACAGCAAGAAAAACTGGTGACTTCCTTGTCAACAAGGCTTACATGGTATCCCTCAAGTTTGTAATGCTTTTCTAAGTGGATATGCTTGACCTCCCTTCTTTAGGCTGGTCCTCCAGGTATTCTGGCTCTGCTGGATGAGGAGTGCTGGTTCCCCAAAGCCACTGATAAGACCTTTGTGGATAAGCTGGTGCAGGAGCAAGGGAACCACCCCAAATTCCAGAAACCAAAGAAGCTCAAAGATGATGCTGACTTCTGCGTCATCCACTATGCTGGCAAGGTAAAGATGAAGGGATTGGAAACGTTGGATGAATGTATTGGTGATGAAGTTGGATAGTGGGATGGATGAATGCTCACTGGTGTGAATGGATAGGTGTTTGATGGTGGGTTGGATAATGGATTCTTTGTGAGTCAATGGAATGTGATGGATGGGTTAGATGGTTCAAATAGTTTGTCTGTACCTCCCTTTCAGGTGGATTATAAAGCAGTTGAGTGGCTGATGAAGAACATGGACCCTCTGAACGATAATGTAACAACGTTACTCAATCAATCATCAGACAAATTTGTATCTGAACTCTGGAAAGATGGTAAGATTAATTTCCAGCTCACTGTATTTCTGTAACATGTTAACTGACATCTCTTCAATTTCTACATCCACTTGAGTGAAGCTCAGACCTCATGAGCACATCTCACCCAGTTTCCTTCTCTTCTCAGTGGACAGAATTGTAGGACTGGATAAAGTTGCAGGAATGGCGGAATCGGCACATGGGGCGTTTAAAACCCGTAAAGGGATGTTCAGAACAGTCGGACAGCTTTACAAAGAGCAGCTCGCCAATCTGATGACCACGCTGAGGAACACTAACCCCAACTTCGTCCGCTGCATCATCCCCAACCATGAGAAGAAGGTAGACCAAACACAAAAAATAAGACCTACTAACATGAAGCTCTACAGATGTGCTGTGCTTCATGCCAATCTGTAACCTGCAGACTGATATCTCAGTGCTGTACTTTGATCAAGCCAATGCCCTGATGAAAAAGCTTCGGTATTTATATTTAAAAAAAAAAAAAAAAAAAACTGATGTGATCTCTTCTCACTCTTGCCTAGGCGGGTAAATTGGATGCTCACCTGGTCCTGGATCAGCTGAAATGTAACGGTGTGCTGGAGGGAATCAGGATCTGCAGGCAGGGCTTTCCCAACCGCATCATCTTCCAGGAGTTCAGACAAAGGTACATATGCACACCTAACAATTTACATTGTGGTCTTATTTACTCATTAGCTCCAACACCTTATTCCTATTGACTGATAACTGATTATCCTTTTTAAAGTGTTTAATGATTATGCGCTTAGAATTTGCCTCAAAGATCTGTTTTAATTACAGAACCTCCATATTTTTATTGCCTTGTACACATGCATGTGTCCAGACCCTGTTCCTTTATATAGTTTTAATTCTTATTCTCTTCAGATATGAGCTGCTCACTCCAAATGCAATTCCTAAAGGATTCATGGATGGAAAACAGGCCTGTGTGTTGATGGTAAGTTTAATAAGTGTTTCCAACTTGGAGTTGGACAATCTCTTGAAGTGAACAGTGATAAATTCACTATTGCCTTAACATTAAAGTCCTAGCTCTTTAGATGTAGTTTGTGCTAATTTCCTCAGCTTAAAGCCCTGGAGTTGGACTCTAATCTGTACCGGATTGGACAAAGTAAAGTTTTTTTTCGTGCTGGAGTTCTGGCTCACCTGGAGGAGGAGCGCGACATCAAAATCACAGACGTCATCCTCAAATTCCAGGCCTGGTGTCGTGGCTACGTAGCCCGCAAGTAAGACATGAGTTTGTTTCTTAAATTTTTTTTTTTTTTTCCCGGTAAGATTAATTAGGCTTTAGCTCCTTTCTTTTAAATGTGCAGACAAATTTATTGTGTGTGTTTAGGGCTTTTGCTAGGCGTCAACAGCAGCTAACGGCGATGCGGGTGATCCAGAGGAATTGTGCTGCTTATCTGAAGCTCAGGAACTGGCAGTGGTGGAGACTCTTCACTAAGGTCAGCTTTAGCTCTACACAACCTTCGTGTCACTATTGGTGACCAGAAGGTTCTGGGACTTCCAGAGTGCCACTAATGGACCCTTTTGTAAGCGGTTGTTAAGGCCCTGAACCCTCCACAGTAAGAATGTGTGCATGTGCACAGGTGAAGCCTCTGCTCCAGGTGACCCGTCAGGATGAGGAAATGCAAGCGAAAGAGGAGGAGCTGGAGAAGGTGAAGGAGAAACAGCAGCAGTTTGAGCTACAGTTACGAGAGTACGAGACAAAACAGCAGCAGGTAAAAAAATGATCAAACTTTGGGTTATTTTTTGTGATTTGAATGAAATCTTTGACCTGTTCCTGTTGTGGTTTGTTCTGTGTCCCTCAGCTGAACATGGAGAAGCAGGCTCTACAGGAGCAGTTGCAGGCAGAGACTGAGCTGTGTGCTGAGGCGGAGGAGATGAGAGCTCGCCTGGCAGCTCGGCAGCAGGAGCTGGAAGAGATCCTACATGACCTGGAGAACCGTGTGGAGGAGGAGGAAGAGCGTGTCACTCAGCTGCAGGCTGAGAGGAAGAAGATGCAGCAGAACATCACGGTGAGCTGGAGATCAGGGGCTGGGAGACTTGGATTGGGTATGCGATGGTGTATATTGAGATTATTGATGTATTCATGCCTTTTTACAGTGCAGTTTATTTATCTAAAGTTTGAGGAACACAGCTGTAGAACGTTGAGGGAAGAAGTCCTAATTCAGACTGTAACCGTGGGTTTCGTGTGTTGTATCAGGATTTGGAGCAGCAGCTGGATGAAGAGGAAGCGGCACGGCAGAAACTGCAGCTGGAGAAAGTGACCACTGATAGCAAACTGAAGAAGCTGGAAGAGGACATCATGGTGCTGGATGACCAGAATGCCAAACTCAACAAGGTTCTTTGAAATAAGGATATACAGCATACATGAATACTGAATGTTTTTAATAAAGTTAAACCTAAAGTACAAATGAAATAATGAACGAGCACACCTACACGAGTATGGAGGTTTACAGCAGATTCAGATCAACATGTGCACTTTGCTAATGTTTAAGATGGCCAATAAAGCTGGACTGCTTTATAATTGTCAATAAAGCATCACTTAGTTTACCAATTAGTCTCAATGTGTGTGCACAGGAAAAGAAGCAGCTGGAGGACAGGATCTCTGAGTGTAGTTCTAACCTGGCTGAAGAGGAGGAGAAATCAAAGAGTTTACAGAAACTGAAAAACAAACATGAGGCCATGATCACAGACCTGGAGGGTGAGCTCACTAACAACTGATCTGTCTGATGCAGTTAAATGTGGTGATTTTACACCTCTGTCTCTCTGGGTGTGTGCAGAGCGACTCAAGAAGGAAGAAAAGACTCGACAGGAACTGGATAAGAACCGAAGGAAGCTGGAAAGTGACTCCACCGAGCTTCATGATCATATGGCTGATCTTCAGGCGCAGATTGCTGAACTTCGGGCACAGCTTGCCAAAAAAGAGGAGGAGCTACAGGCTGCACTGGCCAGGTGCAGTGACTCCTGATTGGCTGGCTTCACTCACACCTGTGACAAATGAGCTGCTGAAATGGTTTCATTCTTTACTCTGCTAGCTAAATAAGTGCCCCCCCCCCTGTTGTCCTGTGATGCCCCCTACAGGGTAGAGCAGGAAACATCGCTGAAAAATGCAGCACTGAAGAGAGTGAGGGAACTGGAGGCTCAGGTTACGGAACTTCAGGAGGATCTGGAACTGGAGAGAGCGGCAAGAAATAAAACTGAAAAACAGAGACGGGATCTGAGTGAGGAACTAGAGGCACTGAAGAGTGAGCTAGAGGACACACTGGACTCGACTGCTGCTCAGCAGGAGCTCAGGTACTTAGGAGCCAATCACAGCATCTTCATCAGGGCTTGAATACAGGACAGCTGTAAACCCCTCCAGCTGTACAGTTGCCATAAAATAAACACTAGGAATTAAGATTTGTGAAAGTGATTGGGTGTGATTTGTTCATGCAGAGCTAAACGGGAATCTGAGGTGGCTCAGTTAAAGAAAACTCTGGAGGATGAAGCTAAGGCTCACGATCAGCTCCTCACTGAAATGCGCCAAAAACACACACAGGCTTTTGAACAGCTTAATGAACAACTGGAACAGGCCAAGAAGGTAAAAAACCCCTCATGCACACAGAAAAAAAAACATCTTTCTCTTGGTCTGTTCTTTTCTCCATTGTCCTTTTTTTTTTTTTTTTTTTTTTTTTTTTCTTTCCATTTGTCTGTGTCCCTCACACTGTCTCTCTCTGTGTGTCTGTCCTGCAGAGCAAGGCGTCAGTGGAGAAAGCTAAAAACGCTCTTGAGAGTGAGCGCAATGAGTTGCAGATTGAGCTCCAGTCAGTCACTCAGAGTAAAAACGATTCTGAATCTCGCAGGAAAAAAGCAGACGCTCAGCTGCAGGAGCTCCAACTGAAACACGGCGAGAGCGAGAAACAGAAGAAGGAAATGGCTGAAAAAATGAGCAAAATGCAGGTCATTAACCTAACTTTGACCATGTTAACTAAATGTTGTACTATGACTAACCTGTGCAGCTTGTGCTGAGGGTAATTACTTACCTCTTCATCTGTGTTCAGTTGGAGTTGGAGGGTTTAAGCAGCACTCTGTCTGAAGTGGAGAGTAAATCAATCAAAGCTACTAAAGAATGCTCATCTGTGGAGTCACAACTACAGGATACACAGGTAACAAAATATTAGTATGATGTATTGGAATAATTAGTCCTGTAAGTCAGGTTAACATTTACCTTTTTTTAAATAATTGGTAAAGCTGAATAACAAGTCAGGTCATATTTTTGTGATTGTGCTGAACTGAGCAGAGAAATGCTGAAGCAGGCACTCATCCTGGCATAAGAAAATCAAAGATTTGGCAAAATAACTTTGGGTTTGTTTTCAGGGTTTGCTGCAAGAGGAGACACGCCAGAAACTGGCTCTGAGCACACGGCTTCGTCAACTGGAGGATGAACAGAACCGATTGAAGGAGCTTCTGGAGGAGGAAGAGGAGGGAAAGAAGAGTGTAGAGAAACAGCTTCACTCCTTTCAGACACAGGTGACATTTCAGTCCTGACTATAATCGCCCTGACCTTTACAAATCTGGCTGTATTTTACCCCCACCCTTTAACTGGTTTTTCGTATTTCCCCCCTCACCATTTTTATTTTTCCTCCTTAGATGTCAGAGTTGAGGAAGAAACTGGAACAGGAAGCAGCAAATCTGGAGGCTTCAGAAGAAGCCAAGAGGAAGCTGCAGAGGGAGATGGAAAACCTGAATCAGTGTGTGGAAGTGAAGTCCTCTGCATATGACAAGCTGGAGAAGACGAAGGTGCGGCTGCAACGGGAACTTGACGACATGCTGGTGGGTCAGGATCAACTGCGGCAGATCGTCCAGGAGCTTGAGAGGAAGCAGAAGAAATTTGACCAGGTATGGAACGTTCTTCTTAATCAGATGAAAGTCAGTGTGCTCAGATACCTAAACCTGTTCCTGCTGTGTGTAGATGCTTGCCGAGGAGAAAAGTATTTCGGCACGTTACAGTGAGGAGCGAGACCGAGCAGAAGCTGAGGCTCGTGAAAAGGAGACTAAGGCTCTGACTCTGGCTCGGTCACTGGAGGCTTTACAGGAGCAGCGTAACGAACTAGAAAGAGCAAATAAACTCCTCAAGACTGAGATGGAGGACCTTGTGTCTTCTAAAGATGACGTCGGCAAGAGCGTATGTACAACACATTATAACGTTACACCATTTTATTGTTTTATTTCTAATTTATCACTTGTCCATGTTCAGGTCCACGAGCTGGAACGTGCTAAGCGAGCAATGGAGCAGCAGTTGGAGGAGATGAAGCTGCAGGTGGAGGAGATGGAGGACGAGCTGCAGCTGACTGAAGACGCTAAACTGCGTTTGGAGGTGAACCTCCAGGCCCTGAAGGCCCAGTTCGATCGAGACCTGCAGGGACGAGACGAGCTCGGAGAGGAGAAGAGGAAACAGCTGACTAAACAGGTGAGGAGACGACAGGATGCCCATCGGTCAGTCTTCCCACAAGGCACCTTGATGCATCTGATCTAGCACTTGTTTATGAAAGTCAGTGTTTTTTTTTTTTTTTTTTTTGTGAAGGTGCGTGAGATGGAGGCAGAGCTGGAGGATGAAAGGAAGCAGAAAGCTCTGGCTGTAGCAGGAAAGAAGAAGCTGGAGCTTGACCTGTCTGAGCTGGAGGCTCAAATCGACCAGGCCATTAAAGCTCGAGATGAAGCACTGAGACAGCTGAAGAAACTACAGGTAACACTCACACACCGCTTTAAGACCAAAGGGCTGTTGTGGCTACAAAATATACATGTCTTATTATAACGTGTGTTTAGGCTCAGGTAAAGGATCAGTTACGGGATGTGGATGAACTCCGAGCAGCGAGAGATGCTGCACTGAGCAGCGCCAAAGAGAATGAACGCAAAATCAAGAGTCTGGAGGCTGAAAATATGCAGTTACATGAGGTCTGTCTGCCTGTCTCCCTCTGTCCATCTGTCTGCCTCTATTTGTGTTATTTGGGATGCAGCTCCTGATGGGAGATTATTCTTGCTGACTTGTCTCTCTGTAGGATCTGTCTGCAGCTGATCGCAGTAAGAAGCAGGTTCAGCAGGAGAGAGATGAGATGCATGATGAAGTGACGAGCTGCAACTCCAAGATGTAAGTCCTTAATCTCAAAGTGGAACAGTTTATTTCGCGTTTTTCATGCTTCCTTTTTGTTTAACTTCTGGGGGGGTTTTGTTTTTTCCTTTTGTGGCTTGGGTCTTCTGTCCTTTTTTTTTTTTTTTTTTTTTTTTTATATATATAAATAAACTTCCATGAATTACATACTGTATGTAGGAATATTGCCGTGTGAGGTGTAATTGTTTGTATGTGTGCAAGATCTGCTTTGAATGAGGAGAAGCGGAGGTTGGAGGCTCGTATCTCTCAGCTGGAGGAGGAACTTGATGAGGAACAGGGCAACCTTGAACTCGTTAATGACCGATTGAAAAAAGCAAATGTACAAGTGCGTATACACGCAGACCTGTTGGTCTGGGTTTTAATAAACCTGAAATCTATATTCAGAACCTGCCCATGTGTTCTGGACTTGGACACTGCAGGGTTTCCTGCATAGGCTTTTGTTGCAGGCAGGTGTGTTGGGTGCTGCTGTTCTAAAACCTGTGTTTTTAGGTGGACACGCTGAGCACTGAGCTAGTGGGTGAGCGCAGCACGGCTCAGAAGAGTGAGACTGCTCGACAGCAGCTGGAGAGACAGAATAAAGATCTGACTGCCAAAATGCAGGAGCTGGAAGGCTCTGTCAAATCCAAGTTCAAGTCTTCTATTTCTGTCCTGGAGGCCAAAATTCTGCAGCTGGAGGAACAGCTGGAGCAGGAAGCCAAGTACAACTCTCACACATTCACTTGTTATATAAACACACTGGAGGAGCATTAACATAATATAGAACTTATGTATGTATGTCTCAGGGATAAACAGCAGAGTTCAAAGGTAGCGCGTCGTACAGAGAAGAGACTGAAGGAGGTTCTGCTGCAGGTGGAGGAGGAGAGACGGAGCAGTGAGCAGTTTAAAGATGAGGTGAAACAATAGACTGGTAGTTTTTGGGGTTTTTTTATTAGTGATTCATTAATTAGAAATTGTTCACGCTTTCTTTCCTGGACATGAAATTTATTAAATCCACAGCTTTATGCTGAACCTCATGTTTCATATGTAAAATGTGTGAAACTGTAGATGGAGAAGGCAAACTCGCGCACGAAGCAACTGAAGCGCCAGTTGGAGGAGGCAGAAGAAGAAGCGACACGTGCTAACGCCTTCCGCCGGAAGTTACAGCGGGAACTGGAGGATGCCACAGAGGCCATCGATGCATTGACCCGTGAAGTCAACACACTGAAGAGTAAACTCAGGTGCTGACATGCACTCAAAGCATAATGAGCTCCTTTTTTAATAAATAAATGATTAATAATAAATCCTCTAGTCAGGAAATATTTAAAGGATTTTGTCTGCCTGAACACACTTGCAGGCGTGGTGGTGATCTTGCACTCAACGTGCGCCGTGTGCCCCGTGGTGGCTTGGATAGCGAAGAGGACATGGACGTGACCAGTGAGACATCAGAGACCACACCTGAGTAACAGCTGTAGCAGACCACCAGTTGGATCGCTTCCAAACAGGACAGCCTTTCTTTTTTTCTTTTGTCTTTCTATCAACAGTAACATGAAGTCAAAACATTGAGGTGCCAGATCATTCAAATATCCTATAATTTGCATCATTTAATTAAGCTTTACACAATTATGTAATAATCCAGCTGTTTAGTGCTTAAGGTGTTTTTTAATCACGAACACTGATGCAGAAAGTGATATTTTCCCATGTTTATCCACATTATTTTATTCATAGCACCTTACTTTTTTTTCTGCATGAACCATGTCTACTTGCACATCAAGAGAATCACATTTTACTCATCAGTGTTGCACTTAACTGTTTAATAATGAACAAATGTATTTAAAAAAATGGTCACTATGATCAGATTGGGATTCATAATGCATGTAAACAAATTAGATTGGGATAACTCCACTTTTTAAAAAAAAAATAAAATAAAATTTAAAAATTAACATAACTGCACTGGGTTGAGGTACAGTGGGTTGCCACATAAATTGGTAATTTTAGTTACAGTGGGTTGCCAGATTATCTTTACACTCCCTGTTCAATGTTTAGCATTTGCATACACGTAGAGTAAGATGGTGTGCTTTGATTAGCTCTTTTTTGTTGCACTGTGCATGTTCTAAATGATGACTGCTAAAACACCAGACAATTTAGAGATGTTCAGTTGTCTCTACTTTAAGTCTGAGGTTTAACTGTTTATTGCTCTTCATTATATTTCTCTCCATGTTGTCATCTCTCGACTCTGTATGGATATATTGCTCTCATTTATCTTCATATTGATGAAACCTGCTCCTGCAACTCTGTCCAACTGGATGTGTCCGAATAACTATTCTCACTGTACTGTGATTTTTAATAGCACTTAACTTGTACCTTGTTGCTTTTTCTTTTCTTTATCACAGCAAAAATTAAAGAACCAAACATGAACTTTGTCCTCTCTGAACGTTTTTTGTTAAAATTGCTTTTGTAGCATTTTCTTTTAATAGATTCCACTAAAGTAGTTTTCCAGTGCTATAGCTCAGAGGTGTGATTTAACTTTCATAATTATGGATTGCTTTTATTTATTTAAATTTAAGGTTTTAAAAGTTCTAATTTATGAAACTATAAATGAATTACTACAAATTATTTAACTTTTACTTGAAAGTGCCAGAAACAATGAAATTAAGCTGCTTCTATTCTCCCTAGTTACTAATAAAGCATGCTAATTTGCTTGAAAATGTAAGGTGAAACAAGGGTGTGGGGCCTAGAACAACATTACTTTAATTTGTGAAAGTAAATTTAAACAATGCATTCAGTGTTTTGTGTGTAACTCAGCATGTGGTCCCCCGGCATTCCTGTCACTCCACTTCTCGGGTCATCGTACATCTCCAAGACACATGGAGACCTCCTGCAGTAGGCTACATGATGTCCAAGTGCATCTTGGGTTAAGCCTCTTCTGAAAGCAATGACTTTCAAAGCACTTTTCCTGAGCTAGAGATGGCCTTGAATGCAGCGGGACACTGTGACTGAGTTTTGATTAGAGGACCGTGAAAATGGAATCCCTGTCGACTGCTGCTGGTTTCTTGGGCATCTGGCATAAGTAAAACATAATTACCCACTGAAATAATCCTGATGCAAAAAATTTCATATACAGTATAAACTTTTCATGTATTACTGTATTTGCCAGAATACAAGGAAAATATAATCTATTAATAAGGATATAACTTGTATTAGGACCAATATGGTCCCTAGATGCACAACTTTATAAAAAAAAAAAAAAAAAAAAAGGGTACCATGTGTAGCTGTAATCAGCACTTCATAGCTCCATTAACCATATAGGCATTAGCAATGAGTTTTCTATTCAATAAACATTGACAATCCTAGCGCTCTTGAATGTTGCACAATTATGAAGTTAAATAATAATATCGTAACTGACAGTGTTAAAAAAAACAATTGTGCTTACACTGGCCAGAATTTTGATTTAGTAACTGTGTCGACTTTTCCTATACTAACAACACTAATTTCCACAAAAGCATCTTGAACAGAAGTGTCACACCTAGTGGTGGCAGTGAACTGTAGCAGATGATTCTCCTTGTAAATAAATGAAAAGTTAAATCATGAGAAACCCCAGAATGACCTTTGAATGTTCTTCCATGTTTTAGTTGGGCTCATTGCCATGTATTAACTGTGTTTGCGGCACTTTTCCACCAGGCGGCGCGCGTGTATTAGATTTGTGGCGTTAGATCGCTTCAGCTGGCAAAATCCGGCTCAAACCGGTTCCAAACTGGACGGACGCAGAGAGCAGCGGTTGCGTGGTGCGCATGCGAAGTTGTACGCATGCGCAGTGCGGGTCTAGTGACTTATACGCACTTGAGTTTCAGACTACCGAGCAGGATAACTTTTATACAGGTAGCGTTTACATTTAAACTTTCTGTTCATCGTCTGGTTTTGGATTACAGGGAGAAATCAGAGAGAAGAGTGAGTTTATGTTCGACTGTAATGCTGTGAGTTTACCGCAGATAGCTGTTAGCTTTAGCCCCGTGAGTGTCATTAAACCGGCTTTAGTTCATACAGAGTGAGGAGTGCATTACTGCTATATTCTAACATTCATTTCTAATGCGAGATCCAGATGTTTACTTGAATTCTGTCTTTCTTTGTAGAGACATAACGATATGTCCTGATTCCTGGATCTTCAGCCTCCCGATTTGACATGATGCTCATCACCCGCTCACATCCTCTCACCTTCAGCTTCAACTTCATCAACTCCAGCCCTTAATCAGGGGTAAACTCCCGTAAACGCAAACATATTGCTACCTGAAAACACTCTACACCCTCAACTCACACCCCTACACCCTCAACTCACACCTTTACACCCTCAACTCACACCTTTACACCCTCAACTCACTCCCTACACCCTCAACACACACCCTTACACCCTCATCTCACACCCTTACACCCTCAACTCACACACTACACCCTCAACTTACTCCCTACTCCCTCAACTTACACACTACACCTTCAGCTCACACCCTCAACTTACTCCCAACACCCTCAACTCACCCCCTACTCCCTCAACTTACACCTTCAACTCACATTCTACACCATCAACATACTATCTCACTCCCTACACCCTTAACTCACTCTCTACTACGGATGTCACGATACCAAAAATGTAGTAGTCAGTACCGATACCACCAAAAGTACACGATACTCGACACCAAAGTCGATACCATGGTGTGGTATAAAAAAAATTTTAAATAAATTTTAAAACTCTCCTGGAGAACATCCTCCTCTGGCTAATACTGGTAAAAATAGAGGGGGGGTATTTTAATTATCAAACACTCTGACAATGAGTGGAGGCTACAGTGGCGGTGCATGCACACACAGGCGCACATGCACAGACTCAGGCACACACACATTGTTATACTGTGTTATACTCTGAATGCAAGCATTAGTTTAAATTCACTGATATAGTGGCAGGCCAAAAATATTTATTAAAAGCATGAACATTTGAATAATTATTAGTGACCTTTATGCTACATTTAGCTGACAGGACACGGGCTGAATTGCGATGCATGGTGGTCCATTAGGAGGTAGTTTATAACACTGCAATGCATTAACGTCGTTAACGAATAACTGGCTATTGCAAATATTACATGGACCATAACGTTAGCAGCTTTCACGGCAACAATGCCAGCTGCCTCAAACAAACATAATATAGGACCGTCTTTCAGGTGCTTCGCCAAATTTCAGGTGTTTCCTCGCTTTGTTTGAAATGAACAATAGCACTGGTTGCACACCGGCTTCAGAACATCAATTATATGTTTGTCGTCATCTGCCTCGAATGCGAAGTATTTCCATATTTAACCCTTACCACCTTTCCTCTCAACGAGTCAGGGATGAGCTAAACTTCTGTAGTTTTTCCAGTGTGCTTGTAGGCATTGTTCTGCTTCTTCACCACTTGTCGACCAACTAAAACACTTGTGCGTATTTGCTGCCCCCTTCGGTTCCGGAAGAATTGCAACCTCCTCTTTCATTAAAATTGGTACCATTGCTACTACAGAAAAACAAGTACCGTCACGTTTTAAGAATGTTGGTACCGAAGTATCGGTTCTTGTGACA
Organism: Ameiurus melas; assembly: GCA_012411365.1. Classification (NCBI taxonomy): domain Eukaryota; kingdom Metazoa; phylum Chordata; class Actinopteri; order Siluriformes; family Ictaluridae; genus Ameiurus; species Ameiurus melas. The sequence continues at coordinate 10,920,933 of CM022765.1, read as the reverse complement.
TCCCTACTCTCCACACCCTCAATTCAGTCCCTACACCTTTAGCTCACACCCTCAACTCACTTCCTTACACCCTCAACTCACTCCCTTCACTTTCAACTCACTAACTCACTCCCTATAACTTCAACTTGCTAACTCACACCTTTACACCCTCAACTCACACCTTTACACCCTCAACTCACACCTTTACACCCTCATCTCACACCTTTACACCCTCAACTCACTCCCTTAACTCCCTACACCCTCAAGTCACACCCTTGCACCCTTAACTCACTCCCTACACCCTCAATTCATACTCTACATCCTCAGCTCACAACCTCAATTCACTCCCAACATCCTCAACTCACACTCTACACCCTCAACTCACAGGGTTAAAGGTCACACTGTGAGAAACAACACGACAGCCAGAGAGAGAAGAGAGCAGAGGGAGCTGAACACTTCCTCCCCATCACACTCCCCTCCTTCATCATCATCAGCAGCAGCAGCTATGGACGTCGCTCTGGTGAGTCGACGCTGAGTGGGTTGTTCCAAATTAAATAAAGTCTTAAATTCAAATGAAAAACAGAAAAAAATTGCATAATGTGTCTGGAAATGCATAAAAATGTCAATAAAGGTCATGTAACCTTTTAAAACATCTAGATGCTGTTGTTGTTATTGAAATATACTGATGCAATGTGGTAGGATTTAAAATTTTTATTCCAACTGCCAGTTGATTGTCATAGTGGGCATTACTGCAGCCAACCAATCAACAGCGGTGTGTTGTGATAGAAGTGGTTCTGCACCACTCCTATCACAACACAAAACATGAAACAAAAATGCAAAATGTTACACTAAATTTACAGTGACAGTCTCTCGCTCTCTCTCTCTCTCACTCTCTCTCTCACACACACACACACAGAGTCCTGCAGCAACTACATGAGTCACGCTGATTTGAAGAGACACAATGTGGCAGATAGAGATAAGTGTGTGAGTGTCTGAGAGAGAGAGGGAGAGTAGGCAAAGAGCTGAAGGATTAAAGCTGACAAAGCTGCACTGGAAGGCGAAAAACAGACAAAAGAGGAGGAAGAAAAAGAAAAATCAACACTGGGGAGAGAAAGAAAGAAGAGAGACGCAAGGCACGTGGAGAGATAAGAAGAAGAAGAGAAAGACGGATCGAGAGAAAGGAAGAGAAGCATGCTGATTTTCTGGAGAGCGAAAGAACAAGACTAAAGACGAGACACTGAGTGAATACCAGGGTGTGTGTGTGTGGTGCTGTGATGTAGAGAATACGAGATGCAGGAGAAAAACACACAACCCAAAACACACAGCAAGGTAAGTGTGAGAGAGAGAGCGATACCTGACCATATACATCTTTATCTCATCTGCCCTGTGTGTGTGTGTGTGTGTTTGGGGGAGAGGGAAAGAGATCAGAGGTTTTCTATATTTAGTGAGTGTGATTTATGCAAATGAGACGGCATAACCATCTGTTTACACAATAACACTCGCTGCTGTCTGAGCTTCACATCACTGACTTACACTGTGTGTGTTTGTGTGTGTGTCTTTTTCTGTCTCTCTCTTTCTGCAGGTTCACCCAGTGTTGAAGGCGTTTGTGTGCGGTTCTCTCAGTGGAACCTGCTCCACATTACTGTTCCAGCCTCTGGATCTGGTAAAAACACGACTGCAGACTCTACAGAACACACAGCCTGGGTTAGACCACACACACTGCACACACACACCATGAGCACATGCACACTGCACACTCGCATTTTTTATATATATTTTTATTTATATATATATATATATGCATGCACGTGCACACACACATACAGGTGCATGTCAAAAAATGTAAATATTGTGGAAAGTAAATTCTTTCTGTATTTTCATATATTCTAGATTCATTACACAAAGTGAAATATTTCAAGCCTTTTTTTGTTTCATCTTGATTACAGCTTACAGCTCTCGGACATCAACAATCCAGTATCTAAAAATATTAGAATAAAGAATTTATAATCCAGAAATGTCGACCTGAGAAGAACTCTAATCAGCTAATTAACTCAAAACACCTGCAGGTTTCCTGAGCCTTTAATCTCTCAGTCTGGTTCAGTGCACAACCACAGTCATGGGGAAGATGAAAGTCAATTTTGCATTTCATTTGGAAATGCAAAATTTACAGTTCTTCAAGGGTTCTTTAAGGCTTGTTGGATAATTAAGGGTGCTTAGCTTCTGAAAAACATTTAAAAATAATAATAATTAAAATAAATAAATCACATTATTAACAGTGTACATGTACTGAATAATCAGATTATACCTCTTCCATCTGTGTGTGATTCTGTCTGTCTCTCAGTGGAGCTAAGGTGGGTATGCTGCATGTGTTTATCACAGTGGTCCGGACTGAAAAACTCTTCGGTCTGTGGAAGGGCGTCTCACCGGTCAGCACTGCTCCTGATTCATTGATTCATCTCTTTTTCTCTTCATCTCTCTCTTTTTTTTTTTAAACAATCATTTTATATATATAATATATAATGTGTGTGTGTGTGTATGTATGTATATAACTCTGTCTATCTCTTTCTCTCTCTCTCCCTCTCTCTCTCTGTGTGCATGCGTGTGCAGTCATTTGTGCGCTGTATTCCAGGTGTTGGGATTTATTTCAGCACATTCCATTCTCTGAAGCAGTATTTTTTCGAGCAGCGTGCACCGAGAGCCTATGAGTTGGTGTTACTGGGAGCAGCAGCACGTTGTGTGGCTGGAATCAGCATGCTGCCCTTCACCGTCATCAAAACACGCTTCGAGGTACACACCCACACACACACAGTGCTGCTAAGTTTTGGATCCTGATATTAATGCTCTCGTTCTAATACGTTATCGTTTCTATAGCAACAGTACGGTGGACTCCGTGCTAACAGTCAGAATTAAAGCAGTAACTTGAAGTTTTCCGACATCTTCAGGACAGAGGAGTTTACGCTTCTTTGTGGCTTCTCAGTAACATGACAAGCTGCATGTTTTTTCCTTCTTATTAGCTTTGAGGGAGAGAAAAGAGAGGCTGGTGAGGGAACAACTGTTTATAGCTGCTATAATGTAAGAGTGTGTGTGTGTGTGTGTGTGTGTGTGTGTGTGTTTCAGAGTGGGCGGTATAACTACAGCAGTGTGTGTGGGGCATTGAAGAGTGTGTGTGAGACAGAGGGACCGAGAGCTCTGTACTCAGGTCTGACAGCTACACTGCTCAGAGACGCTCCATTCTCTGGCATCTACGTGATGATCTACAGCCAGAGCAAGAGGACACTGCCGCACGGTGTGTGTGTGTGAGAAAGTATATTTAGCTATGATGCAGTTATTCTATGATAGTTTGTTTTTTTTCTCGTAGGAGTGAAAATATTTTGGGTTATGATGCAGTTATTCCTGAAACATTAGATTTTTTTTTCTCATTTGTGTATCAGATCTCGGATCGTCAGCTCTGACTCCTCTACTGAATTTCAGTTGTGGTGTGTTTGCGGGGATTTTGGCGTCTGTGGTGACGCAGCCAGCAGACGTGGTGAAAACACACATGCAGGTCAATCCAACATGCTACTGCACAACACGCCACGCACTGCACCTCATCTATACTGTGAGTAACACGCACACACACAGCTGCACATATATAATTATTAAAGAAAGTTTTAACACTGTTTCTCTGTCTTTCTCTCTCTTTCTCTTTCTCTTTAACTCACTCAGGAACACGGAGTCAGAGGTTTTTTTCGTGGTGCTGTCCCACGCTCGTTGAGGAGAACTCTGATGGCTGCAATGGCCTGGACTGTATATGAACAACTCATGGCACTTATGGGCCTTAAGTCCTGAACACACATGTGCACACTCTCAAAAGAAACACTCTCTCAGTATTTAATTAAACACTCCTTGGCAAATCAACCCACAGCCAATAAGCTGAAATTCTGTTGGTTATGCGTCATCGAACAAGCTCCGCCTCCATGCCCTACATCTCGAAAAGGCTCCACACACTGTCATTGAGATGACCCCACCTGCACACTCTGCACACCTTCTGTTACTGCAGAAGCTCCACCCACTCTGTTTAATCAATTAGAAGACTCCACCCCCACAGGTTCATCCTAAATGCTCCACCCCTAGAGTACATGACATGAGTTTATTTAACTACTATATAAATTATATACCATCATATAAACCATAAAACAGTATTTAATTATTGTTAATATGACAGATAATCGTTTTTGTAATAAATTAGACCGATAGAAATTTGACCAATTTTATATGATTTATATCTATATACGATTTAAATCTGATTGTATCTGATATATTCTGTTGGTTTCTGACAGTTTCTTCACTTTGTTACACTCCGCCATTTTTTTTTTTTCCTTGCCATTTTTTGACAAAAATCACCACTTTTACCAAGGTAATCGAAATAAATTCTCAAATCATTTAAAAATGCCCCCTTCTACAATAAAATAAGTTTTTTTTATATATATATAAATAGTAAAAATAGAGTCTCAGGTTCATCAGCTGAGAAAATTCAGCAGATACAGGACCCACAAATGTGGTACTGAGAAATTATGACGGTGGAATATTTAATTTTTTGGATGGACATGGTGTTCAAGTGTGTCTGTTAAATTTCTAATTTGTCTTCCGGATGTGATGGAAATATCTCATTTCCCATAATCTTTTGTGTTTTACATTGTAATGCTGCTTCTTTATTACATATGGCTCGGGTGTGTTTATGCTCTTTTAAAGACTTGATGTAAATTTGGTCAAAATACTGGAGAGACTCAATTTTATTATTATTATTATTATTAATTAATTAATACTGGAATGTGTTTTGTGTGATGTATAGAATGTAAGAGAAGAAGCTGAAAGCTGCTTTTCTGTTACAGTGTGTAAATTTTGTGTGTATAAATTGTGTATAGTGTACAGTGTGTATATTTTGACTGGATATAGTCGTCATAGTTTGTAAATGCACTTTAAATCAGGAGGAGCCTCCGTACCGGATCTGTGTTGTTAATCAGTGCTACAACGTACTGTGATATTTAACATGCATCTGTGTTTCATTTGGGAGAAAAGTGTCTGGGTTAGTTCTGTGCTATGATCTTTAAATTCGCACACTCCGTACACACTAACACAGAGTATCGTGTGTCTTCTCTCGTTTCTGTGCCAGACGAACTGACAGACTTTAGTCTCCTTTCGTGATTGTTTTTCTTTAATATCTTCACTTCAGCTTGCTGTTATTGCTGGTATTTTCTGCTGACGCTGTGCCTCCTGTTCTGTTTACATGTGAATAAATTTGTCCTGTTTTCATGTACAACTTAATGTCTGATTTATTCTACCCACCATCAAGTGTGTAGAATTTTAACATTGTCATTGAACTTCAAATTGTATTTAACAAGCATGGATTCTGTGCTTTTGTTATATAATACTTTTGTTGAAATAAGATTAAATATTTTATTATAATAAACTTTATTTTAATTAATTAACAAACTCTTTAAGAATAGTTAGCAAATTAATTATAGTATATTCTGTCACAAATGTTTTTAAATAGTATTTTGTGATTCATATCCTCCTGTACAATAGGGGGCGGTACGGTACGAACGGAAACACCCCCAATAATCTGATTGGCTCTGTCACGCTATATATATGACGTCAGTTTCCTTGTCCGGCCTCTTTTTTGCCGTGAAGATCTCCATACGGCGTTGTCTCGTGGTGAGCTTGGTTTTTAGAACTTTAAGTTGATTTTAAAACGGAATGATTACGAGCGCTGACTCTAAAGCTGGCAGAAGATGTTAAAAATAAGTGCTCGTTGTAATTTGATGTCAGGAATTCATCGTTTAAAAGATGTATATGAAAATATAGTTTCCTGCTTTCACTTAAGTGTAGGCCTCACAGATAGTCCCCGCGCGCACTGTTAGCCCGTTAGCGTGTAAATTAACTCCGTGTGGATTTAAAGGATTTTGTCACTGTTAACTGCCGGAGAAACGGCGTGTTTCGTATGAAGTTAATCAGAAAAGAATTTTAGGCGTAGTAACGAATGTTTTTGGGAAAAATAAACACGGGGTTTCCCCCCACGTTGTGTAGTGTGTGAATCTTTGACATAACACTTTAATTATACAGCAGTTTATCTGCGGTTATATTCTTGTAGCGATAAAATAAAAAGTCATGCTTATTGATTGAGGTGTATCACACGGTTAAACATACAAACTGCATTCTAACACTATGAATTTGCCGAATTGAGAAACGTGTCGTTTGCGTACGAGTCGACTCTGAATCGATTCTTAAGTGAACGGGGGGATTCGAGTCAGTAATGCACAAATGCTTGTATTTACCTGCAGTGATGTGCAGCGCGTTGTTTATTTACATTTGATGAATACTATTTAAATAACTACAAAGCATTTTTTAAAATATGAATAAATAATAGCAGTTATCCATTTATTAGACAGAAGATTCAAACTTCATCACTAATGAGTCTATAATCTTGGGTTCTGATGGCCTTTTTGAACACTGTGTTCATACCTGGTGGTTAGTTCTTGACCTTTTTGAACACTAGTGTGTTCATATCTGGTTGTTAGTTGTTCTTCCTGTAGGTGCACACTGTTTAAAGCCCATCGCCAATGTTGGTGCCTGGGTGTCGGAGGTGTGCTAAAGTGAACTGGCCGGGTTTTCGCTAACACCATGAGGACTTCCTGTCCCATGACTGGGGTTTGATAGTGACCTGAGCCACATTTGATCACTAACAGGTAGCTCTGTGGTAGTAAACCTTAATCTGGTCTCTAATGTCTTTCTCTCTGTCCTGGTCAGCTCTCCCACTAAACTCGTTACGCAGGGAAAGTGGTCACGATGTCCGGAGGTCTGGATGTCCTTCAGATGAAGGAGGAGGATGTGCTGAAGTTCCTCGCTGCAGGAACCCATCTGGGTGGAACCAACCTGGACTTCCAGATGGAGCAGTATGTCTACAAGAGAAAAAGTGACGGTGAGCTGTGTTTCTGCTGCCTATCAGGATAAGTGCAAGGGTTTTCTTTTGTGGTGCAATATTCACAGATTAGTTGATTATGGTCATTTAAGGGATCTCCTTTGTAATGGAAGAAATTTACTTCAGTGCACATAAATTTAAAATATTGAGGTCTAAGGTTCTATCTTGAAGTGTAGTAAAAAAATCACTCTGAAATGGGTATTGGGGTTTTCATTAAGACCCCGGTCATTGATGTTGCGAAATCTGGAATCTGTGTTTTCGTCAGTTTGGACACCTGTACAATGAGTATTTGTGTTGCAGGCATTTACATCATCAACCTGAAGAAAACTTGGGAAAAGCTGCTGCTGGCTGCTCGTGCCATAGTTGCCATTGAGAACCCTGCTGATGTTTGTGTCATTTCCTCCAGGAACACTGGCCAGGTAGGTAACACACCTTGCGCTTGAAAGGAAGGGCTTGGAGAGTAAAGTGTTCTGTGTGGTGTGGTGCACCCTGTTAGAGCCCATCACCAACGTTGGTGCCCGGGTGTAGAAAGTGTGCTAAAGTGAACTGGCCGGGTTTTCGCTAACACCATGAGGACTTCCTGTCCCATGACTGGGGTTTGATAGTGACCTGAGCCACATGTCTTATAAATTAGGCTTGAATGAACTTGTGTGCAACTTTAATAATTATTAAAAATGTGTGCCTGACCACCTTGTTGGCTGTGTCTCTTTCAGAGGGCAGTGCTTAAGTTCGCCTCTGGGACTGGTGCTACAACCTTTGCCGGGCGCTTCACACCTGGTACATTCACCAATCAGATTCAGGCTGCTTTCAGGGAGCCCCGCCTCCTGATCGTGACTGACCCACGTGCCGACCACCAGCCGCTGACTGAGGCTTCATACGTGAACATCCCCACCATCGCTCTGTGCAACACTGACTCCCCGCTCAGATATGTTGATATTGCCATCCCCTGCAACAACAAGGTACGGGGCGATGCGCCATGCCTTCATGTTAATGCATCATCACAGTCCTGTGAGGAAAGGCCTGTGTATTGTGCTGTACCGTAATGTGTGTGTGTGTGTGTGTGTGTAGGGTCCTCACTCTGTTGGTCTGATGTGGTGGATGTTGGCCCGTGAGGTGCTGAGGATGCGTGGTACCATTTCCCGTGAGCATCCATGGGAGGTGATGCCTGATCTGTACTTCTACAGAGATCCTGAGGAGGTGAGTCATTTCTACACTTTTCAGTGCTTCAGGATACATTTGATGGCTTGATCTTGAGCATCCTGATACTGAGCTTGCTCAGATCCTCAGAGGTGTGTGTGATGTGTTGATTTCTCCTCTGTGCAGATTGAGAAGGAGGAGCAGGCTGCAGCAGAGAAGGCTGTAGGGAAGGAGGAGTTCCAGGGCGAATGGTCTGCTCCGGTTGCTGATATTGCTCAGCTCGAAGTACCTGACTGGTCTGAGGGTGTGCAGGTCCCATCAGTACCCATTCAGCAGTTCCCTGCTGGCATTGAGGGTGAGAAACGCCAGCCCTTAACCACCGGTATACATGCACACAGTGTAATGATGTGTTCTGACATGAGAATTCTGGCAGCAACCTTTTATTCAGTTTGAATTTATTTCATACAATTCCTTTTTTGCTATCCATTCTTATCTTGTCATCCCCTTTCTGTCCTTCCTTGCCTTTCCTCTTTAACTTCTCTTTTTTTTTTGCATCCTTTTTGAGTTTTTTCCTCATTTTTATTCCTTGCTGTTATACTTCTTTGATCTTTCTTTCCTATTTTTTTTTTCGGTTTGTTTCTTTATATCTTTTTTCTTCTGCTGTAATTATCCCCCACCCCTTTTAAGTACTTCTTTTTTCTCTCATTCTCGCAAAATTTTTTTATTCTTGTGAGCCCAAGATTATGTTCAGTTCTGCTGTGTTACCCCCTCATTACCCACAGATCCAGTAAAGTTATTCATTTGTTCTCGTGTTTGATCTTTTTTTTTTTTTCCCTCCAGCTGCTACTGCTGCTGCCGCTGTTGTCGCTGCCAAACCCGGTCCCACCACTGAGGGTTATTCCGGTGGGTTTTTATTCCTCATCACTGATCAGAATTTCTGCACACTGACTTCAAGTCTAATGTAAACGTGTTTTATTTCACAGAGGACTGGAGTGCGCAGCCTGCCACTGAGGATTGGAGCGCAGCCCCCACTGCTCAGGCTGGAGACTGGGGTGGCTCCACTGCTGAGTGGTCCTAAACACACATTCTTCGAATTGTGTTAATGCTGAGCCAATAAACTTGTTGGCTTGATTAAAGTGTTGTGATGTCATTAGTTTACACCTTAATGTACTTTAAGTGTATTCGTGTGTAACAGTGGAAGGTCAGGGTTGGAGAACTTACTGACCGTGTAGATATACGGGCTGAGATCCAGTAGTCCATGAAGGTGCTGTATTATATTGGTTAATGTAATGCTTATAACAAAATACATTTAGTGTGACTGGTTGTAATATGTAGGGAAAATCAGTGAAGTTTTTTTTGAACCATGATGCTTTATAGTAATATGAAAGAATGCGTTTTTGATTAAGTGAATTGCAATAAATCATTCCTATCTTGACGGCAAAATGTCAGAGCTGAAGTTATCAAGAAGTCACTTGACAGTTGCCATCAAAATGTAACCTTGTAAAAGGAAAATGTAAGCCTGAAATTCCACTGCACTGAACTCCGATAAATAATTTTTGAATAGCAAAAAAAAAGATGTGGAATGTTTTAACTGACAATGGAACTCACTAGAAACTGCTCTTGAAAGACCTGTGCAGAGTTCTCCCAGGGGCCCAGCACAGGTCTGTCATGGATGCCATAGATGTTGTACGCATGATTGGTAGGATTTGAAGACCAGTGATTGGTTTCCTTTCCAGGTATGCAAGGGTCATGGTGTGGAAGTCCTCAAAGGCAAGTGTTTTGTTGGCCAACAAACATTGCTTTAAAAAATGATCAGACAGCAATAAACACAAAGAGGCCTGCATAAAATTAGGGCCAGGTGTAGAAAAGGAAAATTAGCTAATTTTGTTTCTAATAAGGTTTGCGTCAAAAATGAAGTCCAATGTACTAGTATAAAGTTGGATTGATGTTGGACGTTCGAGATTCGCTAGTTAAGGCACCGTTTCTAAATTTATATACGACACTTGTATGCACGTTTCTAACTCCAATAGCATTTGAAGAGAAGAACTTGGTCACAAAACCAACTGTTCATGTAGGTGTCAGCTATGATGCACAACTTTCAGATTTTTGATATTTCATAAAAAATAAACTATCGTGTGTAAAATTTGCCATGTACAAACCCAATTCCAAACCTTGTGTGAAATGTAAATAGAAACCGAATGCGAGGATTGATTTGCAAATCTTATAAACCTGCATTTAATTCACAATAGAACATAGAAAACATGTTTAAACTGAGATAAATGCACCTTTTTAAGAAATAAGGTAATTTTGACTTTGATGAAAGCAACACGTTACAAAACAGTTGGGACCGAGGCAACAAAAGGCTGGTAGAGTACTTCATGCCAGTACGTAAGCCTATATAACCTGTATTCATCTGGAATCAACGAACACACCCATGTAGCATAAAGCATCACCTCATGTTGCTGTTGCAAACCCATTAAAGCAAAATGTTATTTAGCCGTTTCATGGGCAGTGTAAAGAGTTCTAAATTTATTGATTCGTTGCTGTAGCTCTACATATTGTTAAAATAAAAATGCAGGAGGTATTTTTGCAAATTAACAATAGAAACGGAACATCTAAGAGATTTGAAATTGGCAGAGGGATAAAACAAGTTTGTCTGATTTCTCCCCTTTTATGTTTGTTAGCAACCCATAATGGCTCTTCATATAAATAAAGGATATTTTAAAAGGTATTACATCTTTGGGGGAAAAGTTTAAGTTGTGTCAGTTTGCAGATGACGCAACAGTGTTTTTGAAAGATGAACATGAAGTTCATAAAGCTGTCAATGGATTTGTCATTACAGGGGATTATTATCCTTTTGTCCAAGGCTGAAGGAATCTCCAGATCAGTTTATGTTTCTTTATCACCTTCATAAGTTACTTCTTTTTTTTGACAAATTACTTTTTGACTTTATTTGGAAAAGGAAACCACATTATTTGAGAATATGCAGTTCTAAGGATAATTCGAAGGCCTAGAGGTACCAAGTTATTATCGATTAAAAATGTCTTTAAAATTACTTGATTACACAATACTCAAAAAAAAGTATAATATGTGGAACACATATACATGGAGTATACTTTGAAAGACTATGCGCGTACTCGTAAAAAAAAACTATTTTTTTGTGGTAATAGTAAGATCACAAACAAACAAACAAACAAAAAATTAATAAAATACAAACACCCCAGATGGGACTCGAACCCACAATCCCTGGCTTAGGAGGCCAGTGCCTTATCCATTAGGCCACTGGGGCTTCATAGATACATTATCTAATTTATTTAAATATAAATATAAAAAATATCAGAAATACATATATCCTGTACTACATAAAACGGAAATACATATTATATAGTTATATCTGGGTACAAATACTTTACTCTTCTGATTACGCTTTGATAAATCTAAGCAAGTAATGCGAAAGTAAAAAAAATTAAATGTCTTCCGGAAATTGTGGTTGCCTGGCAACTACGTGTTGTCGTAGCGTGGCGACGAGGAATTAGCTTGCTAGCAGCTAGCGTAACTTGCTGAAAGCGTTTGTTTTAAACACATTGTCAAATAAATAAACACTTCATTAATTATTATGTAGGTGTTTTAGACAGTACAGTGAGCCGATGTAACCTAAATAAATGCAGATCGCTAGCTAGTTTCGCTTATATTCGCTAGCTAGCTGCAGTGTGAGCTGTTACTCGCCGACTCTTCTGTTTGAGGAGCTGTAGTCGGTTTTAGAGTTGCACATCTGAATGTTGGGTACAATATTGATATATTCTAGATTATTTAATATAATTTTAGAACTGATCGTTTTCATTCACAGTGATCTTCAAACGTCATGGTGAGTAGCGCGACACGTGAATGCAACTAAAACATTCAGCTTCGTGCTCATAAAATAATATCAGCTAATGAAATAACCAGATTTATTCAGTTTGATCATTTATTTTAAATTAAACTGCCTGTTTATCTTTCTTCTCACTTCCACTGGTTCATTGTAGTTTGATCAATATAATAAGCCAACAGCTGTTTCTGTTCTTTCTTTCTTTACATTTTAAGAATTCAGCAGTGACTCGAATCTTTTACTTCTCTCTTAAAACTTATGTCTCTCTCTCACACACACATCTAATTTCAAGTGAACTTTTTATTATTTTATTAAACTCACAGGTTCAGAAAATAAACCTAGCGCATAAGAGGTTAATCACATTTTTAGGATTTATTTGAAATGACCTGATAGAAGTTTTGTGTTCAATCTTATTTTCATGTTGTGTGTTAAAGGAGCTTTTCTGTGTCTCTGCTGCAGGACATGTTCTCTGTTTTATTCCTCTTATTCCACAACATTTCGTCATGACTAACTTTGAATCTGGCTTGACAGAAGAGACAGTCTGAACGTTTGAAACTGATGCATAAGCTTGAAGTTGGAAGACAGAAAGAGAAAGTGACAGACGTATTAGAGTGATAGCATTAATATAAACCTGCGCTATAGTCAGTGCTGCTGTTTTAGAGAATTAATCAACACCTTCTGACCAATCAGGATCCAGAACTCAACAGCACTGTGTGTGTGTGTGTGTGTGTGTGTGTTTGTTAGATCTTGTCTCGGGTGAAGCCAGCACTCGGTGGTGAAACCTCGCTGAGCTCCAGTGAGAAGAAAAGGAAGCATAAGAGTAAAAAGATTCCTCGGGTAGAAGATTACCTGAACCAGAGAGACTATCTGGGAGCTATTACACTACTGGAGGTACGAAATGAAACACACTGTTTATCATCAGGAAAATACTACTCAAAAGAAGAACATAGTAGATGCAGCTTTTTGATGGGTCACACCGTTTCCCACGAGCAGCCATTTCCGAGTTGGAATCCCCCCCACACACAGGGACACAATGCAGGTGCACACTTATCCCCTAGGCCCCTTATCTCACTTACTCTACCCCCAAGCAACCACCTGAAATACCATAACACATTGCAACACCCTAACCACCACATAATGTATCATAGCAACTGCCTAGCAACCACATGGAACACCATTGCAACTGCCAAACAACACCCTAGCAACCATCGGGGATACCAAACTAACCACCTAGGAATGTCCTAAGCAACCACCTAAGCATAGTAACCGGTGTGTTTCATAGCAACTTTCTAGCAACCACCTAGCAGCCATCAGAGATACCTTGCCAACACCATAATAACTGGAATTGGAATATTCGAGTTGTGCAGTCACTCAAGAAATGTGCTTTTATCGATATGATTGTAATCAGGGCTGTGATGATCAGGATGACTGTGTGTGTGTGTCCCCTTTAAGTTTCAGAGGAATGGTGGAACAGCCGAGGAAAACACAGACCTCTGGTTAGGCTATTGTGCCTTCCACTTAGGAGACCACAAGAGAGCGATGGAGGTGTGTGTGTGTTTGTGTGGGTGTGTTCTCTATCTGAAGTGCCTCCAAGAGGGCAAAAATCTTGTTGAATAGCACTAACAAGTAGCAAGTGAGATGCCCATGAGGTTAATTAGCTAAAGGTAACCGTGGCAAGAACTTTTGTTGGTCCGTAAATGTAAATCAGTCAGTTCAGGTAAACAAAGTGTTATTTATAACGTCAGTTTAGATGCATTATATAAAGTCTCTCTGTGTGTGAGTCTCTGTGTGTGTGTGTGTGTGTAAACTCTCAGGAGTATAAGACCCTGACCCTGAGCCCTGACTGTCCACCTGATGTCTGGGTGTTTCTGGGCTGCGCTCTCTTTTTCCTTGGTCTTTATAAAGAAGCAGAAGATGCCACGCTCAAAGGTTAGCCCACTTTCATCTCAGTCACTCTACTGTAGTGTGCACTACTTACTGCACTTCTCTCTCTCTCTCTCCCCTTCATTCCTCTTTACTGAACATTTCATAGCTGTGTCTTTTTATTATAATTTATTATTTTCTTTTACAGGACCAAAGATTCAGCTACAGAACCGACTTCTCTTTCACTTAGCACACAAGGTGTGTATGTGTGCGTGTGTTTATAAGCATCACAGAGGTTTCAGTAAATTAAAATTTTACTTAGCAGATTGTTTTTGTTTTAATCTAATTTGATCTCTTCCACCTGAGCTAGAATCCTGTTTGAGCTCGTAGCTGAGGAGTAAATAAATAAATCATAAAGGGCTGAACAGCTGAGCTCAGGATTTGAACTCCTAACCTTCCCCCCAGATGTTTTGGTAATGTTGCCTGTGCAGAATGTTTATGAGCTCTGCTGGTGATGATGATGTTTTTTTGTGTGTGTGTGCATGTGCACGTGCACTTGTTTGTTTGTTTGACTGACTCTCAGTTTGGTGATGAGAAGAAGTTGATGGGTTTCCACCAGAACCTGGAGGATGTGACAGAGGACCAGCTGAGCCTCGCCTCCATCCACTACATGAGATCACACTACCAGGAGGCCATTGATATCTACAAACGCATATTACTGCAGAACAGGTACTCATTATTACTGCAGAACACACACCTGTGTGTATGCATGTGTTATCGTTCTTACTGCTCTCAGTCAATCAGGTCTGAGAAGATTTTTGACTTAGGGGGATGCAGCTATAACACACATCTCATACATGTGCTCTGGTGTGTTTGTGTGTGTGTGTGTGTGTGTATAGGGAGTTCCTGGCTCTGAACGTGTACGTAGCTCTGTGTTACTATAAACTGGATTATTATGACGTGTCTCAGGAGGTTCTGGCCGTTTATCTGCAGAGTGTTCCTGACTCCACCATCGCCCTTAACCTCAAAGCCTGCAATCACTTCAGACTGTACAATGGCAAAGCTGCTGAGGTCCTCACACACACACACACACACACACACACATACTTCCCATCTATTCTTTCAATAGAGACACATAAAAACCTCCCTGTGCTCATCCCGGCACATTTTTCAGAGGTGATAGTCCAAAAGTTATGTCAGTATTTAGTCTGGGAAAGTTGCTGGTATTCAGAGTCGAGATACACAGCTGGATTTTCTGAGGTTCACATTAAGATTATTAAAATCAGCTGTGTGGAGTTCACAACTTTGGGGTTACCATATTTTTCTTAAGTAGAAGTGTCTAAGACAGAGTTTTTAATGGCGTCTAAACCACCGCCTTTATACACAAACTCTCACCTTTAATCCCGAAATAATCAGGTATAGAAAATACAGACTAAAAAAGGAAATAGTGTTTTTTTCCTTTGCTGTCAAATGGGATATGATGGAACATAAAAAACAAGAGCGAATTTAAATTTTCAATAAAAAATAAAAGATCAATATGAAAGAGAAGATAGCAAGGGGTGACATAAATGTAGCTCTAGTCCTAGTTGTAATTATCAGATTAATCACTGGTTTAATTTAACAAAATGGCTTATTGTTACTGATATCATACAAGAAACATGCGCTTATTAAGTTTAAGATCAGACTCTAGTGTAACTGAGACACACCTCTGTTTGCGATAAACTCTGTCCCTGTGTGTGTAACTGAGACATGAATCTGGTTTGAATAAACTCAACCCCCACACAAATAAATGTCTTGCAACTTCTGAATAGTGTTTAAGTCCATAGATACATCTGAGCTCTGAATACATGTGTGTTTGTGTGCACATGCATGCGTGTTCCTCTGCAGGCTGAGCTGAAGAACCTGATGGACATCTCCTCCAGCTCATTTGAGTTTGCTAAAGAGCTGATCCGACACAACCTGGTGGTGTTCCGAGGAGGTGAAGGAGCTCTGCAGGTTCTCCCTCCTCTCATCGATGTCATCACTGAGGCTCGGCTCAACCTCGTCATCTACTACCTCAGACAGGGTGACACACTCACTCACTCACTCACTCACTCACACAATCACCCACTCACTCACTCACTCCACACACACAGTCACACACATACACACTCTCTCACTCCTACACACTTACACACACAGGTGTAACATGTAGTCCTGTTCCCACTTTTCCTTTAGATGATGTTCAGGAAGCATATAATCTGATTAAAGACCTGGAGCCCACAACCCCTCAGGTATTCTGCTTTTCACTTCCTGGTCTTCTTCATCACTTTCTGTAGCAAATCTCTGTAATGCTGAGATAATGACATCATCAAAAAGCACCAAGAACAGCAGCTGAATGTAAATTATTCACACTTTGAGTAATGTGTACATTGTGCTGGGAAACCTTTGACCAGAAACATTGTGTGTGTTTGTGTGTGTGTTGCAGGAGTACATTCTTAAAGGAGTGGTAAACGCAGCACTTGGACAGGAAATCGGATCTGTGAGTTGCACATTTAACATTCAGCATTTAATATTCCTCTAAAACACACACAGAAAATGTTTATTATTAATTATGATTGTTATATACAATAATGATCTTGAAAAGGAGTGTGTGTGTGTGTGTGTTCTGTTCAGAGGGATCATTTGAAGATTGCGCAGCAGTTTTTCCAGCTGGTCGGAGGTTCAGCTAGTGAATGCGGTAACTTGAAGTTTCATCATTAACAATTCACCTTACATGTATGTAAAACTAAATCATTTTAACAACATGCTTTTGTTTTAAATGGTGTGTGTGTGTTAGACACTATCCCTGGTCGACAGTGTATGGCTTCCTGCTTCTTCCTGCTGAAACAGTTTGAGGACGTGCTGATCTATCTCAACTCAGTAAAGGTCAGAAACACACACACACACACACACACACACAAACAGAATTAATGTTCTCACCCCAAAGTGCATTATTTTCATGGTCTGGAGTGTGTTATTCCACTTATACCGTAGTGATTTACCAACAATTACAATGTTTAAGTTATTACGGAACAACATCACATTATTAGTATGAGTCCCTGTGAATGAGCTGTTGCTGTAGAAACAATAAAATATTAGCACGAGTGCATTAATATAAACCTGTCGTTCGTGCTACAGCTGAAATTACAGTCTGAGCCACACTATTACACAGAAACACTGCTCACCTTCTGACCAATCATATTCCAGAATTCAACTGCACTGTGATAAGCAGGATATAAGTGTGTGTGTTAATGACCTTAATGCAGTATCTGTGTGCTTCTGTGTTTCAGAGTTATTTCTACACTGATGACACGTTTAACTTCAACTACGCTCAGGCCAAAGCTGCTTTAGGGAACTTTAAAGAGGCAGAGGAGGTGTGTATCTCTCATGTCATCACTTGACCACTTCAACACATCATCAGATCATTACATCACCACGTCATTGCGTCATTACATCACCACTTCATGTTATTCCATCAGCACTTCATCACGTCATTACACCACCACTTCATCACGTCCTTACATCAGCATATCATTACATCACCACTTCATTACATGAGCACACCATTACATCACCACTTCATCACATTATTACATCACCACTTCAACACATCACATCATTACATCACCACTTCAACACATCATTACATCACCACTTCATCATATTACTTAATCACATTACCACTTCAACACGTCATCACATCATTATATAACGAGTTCATCACATCATTACATCACCACTTCGTCACATCATCACATCACATGCCCCTGATGTCACAGAAGTGTGTGTGCTTTATATATTTATCATAATTATGTCTAAGAGCTTAGTGTTGGTGTGTGTGTGTGTGTGTTTGTTTGTGTACAGGTGTTCCTGCTCATCCAGAATGAGAAGATCAGGAATGACTACGTGTATCTGAGCTGGCTTGCCCGCTGCTGTACGTGTCCATGTTTATGTCTCATATCTCTGTTAAAGTAATGGCCCCACAGTACGTTTATCACAGAGTACATTAATACTTAAAAAAAAAACAGAGTACAATGGAGAGTGAACAAAGTTCAATTAAATATTAAACAAATTGAACTGCACTGAAGAATCATTTATTTAATTTACTGAGACACTAACGTCTTATCCGCTAATCTGTTATATACAATTAAATACATTTTTAATGTGCTTATTTATTTCTATATTTATTTTTCCTCATTTTTACATAATTTATTTTCAATATATTAATTTCTGCATGTACATGTTAGTACATTTAAGGATTTATTAAAATATGAAACAGTATTAATAAATGACCAGTGTTTATTATACTGACCATGTATTTATATAGAATTTTTTCACTATTTAATTGTCAATTTAAATAATGTCTATACAATATAATTCTGTATTTTATTTTTAAGATAATTTATGTATTTATATTAGTATATATTTATTTGGAAATGAAATTAATTTATTAATAATAGTGCATTATAATGTAATAAAGTTGATAAGCTAACATATTCTGTATTGTCTTTGTGTGTGTGTGTGTGTGTGTGTTGTAGACATTATGAATCAGAAAGCTCGGCTGGCGTGGGAACTTTACCTCAAAATGGAGACTTCAGCTGATTCCTTCAGCCTCCTGCAGCTCATTGCCAATGACTGCTACAAGGTCATCATCCTCACCATTATTATATCATTATCACGTTTATTTAAAAAAAAATTTTTTGTAATGAATTACCATAATCAGCATATAAATAATACCATTTAACTTCAACTCTATATAAAGATAGAAATGTACTTTTGAGTCATTTGAGTTGTGTGGTTATATCAGAGTGGTAAAGAAATCATAACGAATTCTCTTGTTAGCATTATGGTAAGTTATGTTAGTATTGTTAGCATAATTCTACACTGTTATAAATCATTATATCGCTTAAAGTCCTCAGAACGTCTTGAGAAGTGTGATTTGATTCCATACTGTATGCCGACATATTTCCTTCTACTCCAGTGGTTCTCCTCCAGTGTACAAACAGCAAAATTGCAATGTTATAAAGGTCAAATACATGACATCCAATCAAACTATCCTGTCTTTCAAAACTGCATCCACTCACAGTCATGCATCAGTGTACATCTTAGCGCATGTCATTTATCGCCAGCACACGGCTATGTGATGAAGTTAAGTAATAGCTCCTAACATTAAAATGGAGAAGTGGCTACAAAGATATCAGCCTGCAAGCACTGCTGATCCACAGTCCTCTTTCATCAGTGGCCCAGGTCCTTCTAACACCGCATCCGTAGCAAGCATAAGTGTACCCACTGTTACTAGCCCAGTTCACGCTGATATAGACAGCAATGTATCCGAAGTTGAAACGCCACCTGTTCTTCACCAGCAGTTTTCAGAAAAACCATCGAAGAGATGCAAATATGATGAGAAATATATTTCTTTGGGCTTTACACACGCTGACAGTGAAGAAAACCCCTAGCCACAGTGTGTATATGTGCAGACGTACTATTTCATAACTGCATGAAACCAGCATTTCTGTGCAGACGTTTAGAAACAAAGCATGCTACTTACTTTTTGCCAAATAAACCTCTAGAGTTTTTTGAAAGACATTTAAAACAACTCAGGAGTAGTAAGACCCTTATAACAGCATAGGAAAACCTAAATAGAAAAAGTCTGGAAGCATTCTACATGGAGGGTTGCAGAGTGGCTAAGACGGGCAACCCCCATACTATTGTGGAGGACTTAATTCTTCCTGCTGCGGCTGATAGAGCTGGTGTAATGCTTGTGGGAAAAGGCCAAAAGAAACAGAGGATACCATCATCAGACAACACAGTTTGAGAGAAGGGGTATGCAAAGGAATATTAAATGCCTGGGGGCGTACGCCACTGTAAAAAGTTTGGGAACCACTGTACAGCAAGTCAGAGTGACGGTCAACAACCAATTGATTTTGAGACACACTACAGCCCCATCCAATCTAAATGAAGCTGACAGCAGCTTAGTCAGCTAGCTAAACATGGAGAGCAGTGAAGAGTTTAACAGGAACCTTTTTTTTCGAGCTGCTTATATGTTTCTAGAGAGCATTTAACTGGACAATAATGAAGATTTGCATAAATATGCATCATCAATAAACCTGATTATTTTACCCGAAAGTGATTCAATGATGAAAAACTGACTCTGATTTCAGGACCTTTAAAAATGACTTGAAGGCACTTTATAAAGACATGAAAGAATGTGTTTCTACAGAAAGCTCAGAGTGATTCCTCTCCACACATCCACTTTAAACAAGAGGCTGAGTTTCAGATTGTTCACTTCAACTCTGTACAGTCTGCTAGCATGTTGAATAAAATGCTAACATTTTCCACGAAACAGAAATGACACAGCACCGACGTCTGCCTTAAAACTTGATGCAGTTCTCACAATTTGTTGCTTTGTGCACTCTGCCCCTCAGATGGCTCCACCCCTATTGCCCTCCATAGGTCAGGTTGTGATGTTTGTGTGGAAAAAAGTGTCCAACGTTCTATACTTTATATCTCAGTGTTTATAATTCAGCTCACTGTTTGGCCTTTAAAGTCAGAAGAACTGCTGATGAGATTTACATATTGTATTTACATATTCATGAGTTCTAAGTGTGTAAGTGCATAACCGTGTGTGTGTGTGTGTGTGTGTGTGTGTGTGTGTGTGTGTGTGTCAGATGGGACAGTTTTACTATGCGGCGAAGGCGTTTGACGTTCTGGAGCGTCTGGATCATCAGAATCCTGAATACTGGGAGGGAAAGCGTGGAGCCTGTGTGGGAATCTTCCAGCTCATCCTGGCAGGACGAGAACCAAGGTCTCACACATTATTACATCACTGTGACATTTATCTCACCTGAATGTTAATATTCAAACCAAGAAATGTTATTGGTGTAAAAACTGGACTAGTTTCTGATAATTGATGACTTTGGGATTTATATGATCAGAGCTGTTTGAATCTGAAATCTAAAAAGTCTCAGATTATTTGTTATTTTATTTGTTCTCAGAGAGACTCTGAAGGAGGTTTTGCCAATGTTGCGCAGCGCAGGGAATCCGCAGGTCGAGTACATCATCCGCATCATGAAAAAATGGGCCAAAGACAATCGAGTGGCTCTGTGACACGCCATTCATCATCTACGACATTACTGTGTGGAGCGTAAACTCATATTCTCTCTAATCCACATCATTTAACCTGTAGAAAGTTTATTTTGTTTTTACTTTTTCCACATTTTGTTATGTTACAGCCTTATTCCAAAATGGATTCAATTCATTATTTTCCTCAAAATTCTACAAACAATACCCCATAATGACAACGTGAAAGAAGTTTTTTGAAATCTTTGCAAATTTATTACAATATTTATGTTTATATATGTGTGTATATATAAATGTTTTTGTGAATAAAAACGTATTTGTGTCAGAAGTGTGAAAGACTACAATTTATGTACTATTTACATTTATGGCATTTCATTAATAAATACACCACATAAGCTTCTGTTTATATTGAACTCTTCTTTAGAATTTTGTAGCAAACAAAGAAGTTCATTCCGGCCTAACAACACTGTACAGCTTTACTATACTAAAGAAAAATACAATAAATTATCTTTTTTTTTGGATGTAAATATAACAGTATAATGAAAAACTATATACAACAATACAAACGTTGGTGATTCTTTAACTGTTAGTATTCCATGACTAATCCCAATTTTTTTTCTTGTTGTAAAATGTTTTTTCAGAGTTCGAGCCAATTATCCAAGTGAGCCAATAATCAGCTACCGCCCTTTTATCCGTGTATTACAGGATTGTTTTGTAACCCATTAAAAAAACTTTCCACAACGTTAAATATAACACGCTGTTCGATTAACATTATGTTAATAGCAACACGAACATTGTTTTATAAATAAAACATTGTAATAATTAATTATTAAATTAAGTTAGATTTGACAGACGTTTAAGAAATAAGTTGTAAAATAATCTAATGGAATGAATGAGGGGAAGTCACTTCCGGCAACGGTGCGATGACGCAATCACGTCGGCACGCTTTTAAGAACTTCAAAGGTTTTGATTACGTGATCTCGGCAATGATTGGACGCGCTGCTGTCTCACTTCCGTGCAGATGCGCCGAGCAGCCGTTCCGCACATGCGCAGTGACCTTTTCCGTGTTAATTTTATTTACTCTTCTCCAAAAATCCAAGATGGCTGCTGTTGTGAGTGGAGCGGTCCCCTCAGCGCAGCGCTAGCCACCGAACATGGACAAGCGGACAACATTAACGTGTAGCCAGCCATCTTTATTTACTTTAACCCACCCTTGAGGAGTAGGGAGGGATTATTTATAAGTGCAAAAGTTGTGGAACATCCGGTTGGAGTGTGTTTAGAGCGGGTCGTTTGGAAGTTGTGAGTGTGTGAGAGAGAGGTGAGGTGGCCCTGCTCCAAATGGCCGAACCCAGAAAAGTCCCCTTTGTCACTCTCTCGGCCTTCACCGCCGCCGCCGCTCCTCCTCCTCCGGGATCTGAGGCCAGGAAACGGCGCTTGGACGCGGACGCCGAGCTGAGCCTGAGCCGGGAGTCGGGACTCGGAGCTCCTGAGGCGGATGGTTCGGGTAAAGCTCCGGGGCAAAGCGAGACTGTGCGGATAAATATCACCCTGCCGGAGAGCACCGAGCTGAGCTTTCCTGAATTCAGCTACAGCGAACTGCTCCAGGTATATGCGCACACACACACACACACACACACACGCGCGCACACACACACACTTTCTCCTCATTAAACATGTGCAAAATAACGTAAAGAACTTTTAAGAAATAAGTATTTAACACAATCTAACATCCAAATGTTACTCATCTTCAACTTCATCATTAAAAAATGTTCAGGAGTAAAGTTTACGCGAATTGACTTGTTATACACTCTTCACACATCTCAACTTCATTATTATCTCTTTATTAAACAGTGTAATCGTTCTCTTTTCCCCTTCTCTCTTTAGACAGGTTAAAAAGCAACACCTGTGTGATCTGAAACTTTCTCATCCGGGTTATTTCTTCCACTGATGTAGTGATTGTTTCTATAGCACAAATTATTCCAGGGCAGTTTGTGACGTCATCTTGGCGGACTCGGGGGCGTGGCTTATGTAATTGACAAGCTGTCATTGTGCTGTTAAGCTGCTGCGGAAAGAGGTTTAGAGGATTGTATTTGCTGTTATTTATTGTGTGTTTTCTGCTGTGATATCAGTGTGTTTGTGTGGAAGTGTCTGACTCTGGTTTAGTTTTTGGCCTTGAATGCGAGGTGTTAGCTAGAAATACATGAACTGCTCCATAAACAACTGGAGAATGATGACTCGTTGTGATTGTAGAGAAAAACAAAAACAACCAACTGACATGTTCTTGAGTGATCCGTTAAATCATTCAAGGGGGGGGAATTAGCATTTTCAGACATTTGGATGCGTCTGGAGACGGAGAGTGTGATTATAATGTGTGTGTTATGATTTCACACAAAGCGCCCGATTGGCCGGCTGCTGTAACTCAAATTTGGAATTCTAAACATTCCTTCAGTGTTTCAGTGGGAAAGAGTCACAATTTGATCTGTTACCATGGTTACAGTTGAGGGAACTGGGAAATATAGACATCAAGCATAAAGTAGCTAACGACTGAAGCTGTTGATTTAGTAACTAGCTTTTATAGACGGTTTAAAGATGCAGCGAGACTGGAACAAAGACAACCATCCTGAACATCAGCACTGACCTCAGATGTGTTGGAAGTTTACTAATTAAAGTTTACAATTACACTCTGTGTCAGCTAACATGGCTAATAAGGGTTTTTAGAAATGTAAACTTTGCGTCACGACTCCTGAACACAGAGTTTATGGAAGATATAATGGCTGTAGTTCTAACCAGTTTATATCATTTCCCTGTGCAGGCTAAGACGAATCCAGCTGCTGTCACGCAGACTCGCAACCTGTTTAACGACGAGCAACGAGAGAAACAGGAAGTGGAAGCTCTGGCCAGGAAGTATGAGAACAAATATGTGAGTCATGTTGATCGTTTAATTAAAATTAAATGATTCAAACATATAACGCATTCACTTCACAAAGCCTCAGGATTTCACCAGGATTGTACTGGCATTATCGCAGATGGGTCATTTTATTTATTTATTTATTTATTTATTTTACAGGGTTCAGGGTGCAGGAGGAAGCGCAAGGATCGGGTTCAGGATCTGATTGATATCGGGTTTGGTTATGACGAGAGCGACTCGTTCATCGACAACTCTGAGGCCGTGAGTCAATGAGTGCTTTATTTAATAACCTTATTTATATTTTATGATCAATAACATTAAGATCATCACTGAAATTATTTAATTACTTAAATTACTGAATGATTTTGGTTTCATTTCAGTTCTTGTGTGGTTCACTGATGTGTGTGTGTGTGTGTGATGTATATTTTGTCGTTAATGTGTACAGTATGATGAACTGGTTCCTGCGTCTCTCACCACTAAACTGGGAGGGTTTTACATCAACACCGGCACGCTACAGTTCCGCATCGCCTCTGAGTCTGAGAGCGATGATGTAGAGAAGCGCGACAGCAGCAGGGTGAGCGACACCCCCTACTCATAAAAACGATGCCCACACATAGTGTGCACTTGTTGTAATGTGAACGTGTGGTCGTTCTCTGCAGGGTAATGAAGATTCAGAGGTGAAGAAGAAGAGGAGAAGAGATGAAGAGGAGCTGGAGGAGAAGAAGATGAGGAATAACCGACTAACAAAGACAGGGTGAGAGTTTATATCTGTTTATATCACATGACGTTTGTTTGTGTAATAAATCCAGGTAATGTTGAGACTGTAAAAAGAGAGCAAAAGTTAGTTTACAGGATGTTTTGGCAAAATCTGCAATAATTTAGTCTGATAAATACTTATATATGTATATATTTATACAGACACATGCACCGAGTTTTACCTGGTGGACAGGTGTGCAGAGAGACAGACACTTGCAGTCTTAAAAAGTAAACTGACGTAAAGACAGAGAGGGAGCAGGGAGACAGGTGTGAGGATAGGACATGGAGACAGGAAGGGAGAGAGAGATGAATGCAGTAAGATAGATTCAGGAGTTTCACTTGGACTGTAAAATATGAATATTATTTTTCTTAATACATATCACAAACAGGAAGTGAAACAGATCTGAATTATTCTAAAGATTCTCCTTTTACATGTTCGATTTATTAACACAAACGTCACAGGATTATTGAATGTAATTAAATGTAGTGATGCAGTAGTGAAGAGTTCATTAGATTCAGTCAGTGATCATCAGTTGAATTTTCTCTTCAGGCTGAAAGAAATGCCAAAAGGAAGTAATGACAGTAACTTTAGTGACAGGATCTACACATCGGCCGCATGTTTGAAAGTCAAACAGGAACAGTTTATGGTGATAATGAGATCACATGGTCGTTTTGCACGGCTCTGATGTATCTGTGTGTTTGTTTATTTCCGCAGCGTGTGTCGTCCGGAGAAGAAGAGGAGGAAGAAGCTGATGCTGGCGGCGATGCTGAGACGCTTCGCACGCGAGAAGAAAGAAACATGCAAACTAAACCCGACTAATAGCGCACAGCTCCTCCACAGCGACGCCCTCCTTGGAGACCTAACCTCTGACCCGGCGATGATGTCACTGCTCACCTCTGCCAGTGAGGGCGAGCTGCAGGATCTGCTGAATGACTTGGACTTCAGTGCTCTGGACTCCGCGCCTCAGACTCAGCTCACAGAAAACGGCCCGATGTTCAGGACGGAGATTGCGTGTCCTCCCCCTCTTCCTGAAGGACTCCCCGCCCCGCTGGTCAAACGCATTGAAGATCTGCGTGCAGTAAGAGTTCTCAAGTTCTTCATCAGATTTCTCAGTTCTCTGTCCTGTTTGTATTTCACAATGTAATGTTGTTTTTTTTTTATTTTTTTTTATTTCAGGCGTCCAGACAGTTTGATGAGGAGGGCAGGAAGAAGTTCTTCACCTTGGACATGAATAATATTTTATTAGAGTGAGTCTGAGGTGGTGCTCATGTGTCTCATTTTACACACACGCGCACACACTCGCACTCACTCCCCCTTACACTGCAGTAATGCAACTGCACTTAACATGGTGGCCAAGGGGAAGTGTTAAAGACATGATTTAAGACAAGATCTGACACTTAATCTGACTTTCTCTCTCTCTCTCTCTCTCTCTCTCTCTCTCTCTCTACCCCTGTGTCTCTCTCTCTGTCTCTCTGTCTCCGTCTCCCTGTCTCACTCTCTCTGTGCAGTATTGAGCTGCAGGTACAGGAACAGTCTCCCTCCATTCGCTCTGCTGTGTATTCTCACCTCGAGGCTTTTGTTCCCTGCAACAAGGAGGCTTTATTGAAACGCCTAAAAAAACTCAGCCTCAACATCCAGGTATGTAATCTCTCTGTCTCACACACACAATCACACGCTCACATGCTCTTTGTCACTGACACAAATCTATTTCTTCACTGAAGGTCTTGTTAGTGAATTCAAAACATTGGATAATTTATTATTTCGTGTGTGTAACAGGATGATCGTCTTCGTACCCCTCTGCTGAAGCTGAAGTTAGCAGTGTGTAGTGTGATGCCTGAACAAACAGCCAGATACCATATGGACTGTATGGCCAAAGTAGCAGCCAAGTATGAATGTCCTGTCCCCACACACTTGTCCTGCACACCGTCTCCTACACTGGCACACCTGTCCTGCAGACCTGTCGCGCGCACCCGCCTACCCGTCTGGTGCCTACCCGTCTCGCGCACCCGTCTCGCACAGCGTCTCGCGCACCCGTCTCGCGCTCACGTCTCCCGCGCCCGTCTCGTGGCCGGCACGCGCCCGTCTCGCGCAGCCGGCACACCCGTCTCGCGCAGCCGGCACACCCGTCTCCTACCCGTCTCGCGCACCCGTCTCCTGCGCCCGGCGCGCACACCGTCTGGCGCACCCGCCCGCGTGCGTTTCTCCCGCACCGGCGCGCAACCGTCTCGCGCAAACCGTCTCCCGCACCGCGCGAAACCGTCTCGCAGCAACCGCCTCGCACCGGGCGCAAGCAACCGCCCCGCACCGAAGCGCGCAACCGCCCCGCACGGCGCAACCGCCCCCGCACCGGGCGCGCAACCGCTTCCCCGCACCGGCGCGCAACCGCCTCCCCGCACCGCGGCAAACCGCCTCCCGCACCGGGCGCAACGCCTCCCGCACCGCCTCCCGCACCGCCCCGCACCGCGCGCGCAACCGCCCGCGCACCGCCTCGCGCACCGCCCGCACCGTCGCGCACGGCTCGCACCGCCGCTCCCCACCGCCCCCGCACCGCCGCACGAACCGCCTTCCCGCACCGGCCGCGCAACCGCCCCCCACCGCGCGCAACCGTCTCCCGCAACCGTCTCGCGCACCGTCTCGCGCACCGTCTCCCGCAGACCGGCGCACGCCAACCGCCTTCCCCGCACCGGCAACCGCTCCCCCACTGCGCACCCGCGGCCAACATCACCCGCGCGACTGTCCGCGCACCGTCTCGCGCACCGTCTCGCGCACCGTCTCCCCGCACCGGGCGAGCAACCGTCTCGCGCACCGCTTCCGCACCGGCGAGCAACCGCTCGCGACCGCTCCGCGCGCACCGGCGCGCAACAGTCTCGCGCACCGGCAAGAACAGTCTCGCCGCACCGGCGCGCAACAGTCTCGCGCAGCCGGCGCCCAATAGTCTCGCGCACCGGGCGCGCCACCGTTCGCCGCACCGGCGCCGCACCGCTCGCGCACCGTCTCGCGCACCGTCTCGCGCAACCGTCTCGCGCAAACCGTCTCGCGCAAACCGTCTCGCGCAACCGTCTCGCGCAACCGTCCTCGCGCAACCGTCTCGCCGCAACCGTCTCGCCGCAACGCTCCGCGCCAACCGTCTCGCAACCGCTCGCAACCGTCTCCCTCACCGGGGCGCGCACCCGTCTCGCGCTCCGTTTCCTACACCGGCGCACACCTGTCTCGCGCACCGTCTCCTACACTCCCACACAGATATACAGAGTTGAGTGAATTGTGTGATGTGTGTGCAGGCAGCATATGGAGGACGGAGAGAGAAATGCCTCAGAGGATGAAGAGGAGGAGAAACCTGGGAAACGAGTGATGGGGCCGAGGAAAAAATTCATCTGGGACGACAAACTCCGGTGAGGATGCTTTCTTCATCCATCACTCTGCACGATTTACAAACCCATTATCCATGACATAACTGCGTATGTGTGTCTGCGTGTTTCAGGAGTCTGCTGTGTAACCTGGTGCGGGTGAAGTTGAGGTGTTATGAGCAGGAGAAGAGTTCTCTCTCTGTAGAAGATTATCTCAAAGCTTTCATGGAGACCGAGGTCAAACCACTCTGGCCCAAAGGCTGGATGCAGGCCAGGTGTGTGCGTGTGGCCGTGTGTGTGTGTGTGTGTGTGTGTGTGTGTGTACGTATGTTAAAGTAACCATGTGTGTGTTTTCTGTGTTTGTAAAGGATACTGTTTAAGGAGAGCCTTTCAGTACACGCTCACCTCACAGACCTGTAAGTACTTGCGCACACACACACACACAGTGGACACTTTGATGACACCTGAGGGGGAGAGGGATGGACTGGGGAGAGAGAGGGGGATGGAGGGGGATTTATTGGATGTATTGCAACCTAGCAATGGAAGTAGCAGGTAAACCAATGAGGAGAGCGTTGTCAAGACTTGAGGATATAAATGCATGAACCAGTGTTTCAGCATTTTTTAGGCTAACGAAGGGTCGGAGCAATGCGATGAAGGTGAAAGAATCCAATTTTAGAAACTGAGTTTATGTGAGCTTCAAAGTTGAGGGAGGGATCAAAGGTGATTTCTTAACAGTTTTAGATGGTTTAATGAGTGCAATCAATGTCACACGTAAGGTCCTTAAGGATATTTTTAATAAGTGTTGGTGTTCCAGTAATAATGATCTCCGTTATGTCCATATTCCATTTTTAAAAAACTGGAGTTAAGCCGTCCTTTTATTTCATTTACACATGCTGATAGTGGACCGGTCTGGAGAGTGGGAGCAGATCTACAAGCTATATAGATTTGAATGTCATGACAAAAAAAGAAAAATGTGTTGAGGTGGTCAATGAGAGCTAGATGGTAAACAGTAAGACCAGTTTTCCTATAAAGCTGCTCGAGCCGTCTGCCAATGACTTTTAAGGCCTGGAGCTCAGGCGTATACTAGGGGGAAGTGTGGGAGGAGGGAACAGGCCTGGTCTTAATAGGAGCATGCTTGTGCAAAAATATCAGAAATAACAGAGTGGTATTTTGAGTTTTATTAAAGGACAGGAGATATAAAAAACATCAGAAATGATAGTGGAAGCAATGGAAGCAGAGAGTAATGTGGCATCAAACAGGTCCCAATAGGATATCATTGTTACTGAATTTCTTTTGAGCAGGTAGACGGAGTCTAAATTCAGTGAGCTTATTGATCAGAGATGCTGGTGTCAAAACAGGAGATTGAAACAATATCAAACACATATGTACAGATTAAATCAAGAGTATGACCAAGAGTGTGAGTAGAAAGTCACATGATGAGTCAGATTGAAACAGTCAAAAACAGACAATAGTTGAGATGAGTTAGAGCACACTGTATTCACATGGATATTAAAGTCACCAAGCAGGAGGACAAGTGATGACGTAGCGCAGGCAAGAGTTAGCAGTTCACTGAGTTTGGGAATCAAAGTCAGATTGAGCCTTGAGACGATATAGTAGAATAATTATGAGAGGACAATGAAAATCAATCTTCAGTACCATAAATCAAGTTGGGCGAGACAAATCATTTGAACAGATTACTGCAAGGCAGTCTGGACAGGTGTCTATATCCATGTGGTGTAGGGAGGTTCAGCTGCAAGTAATCGCTGGGTACTTGGCAGGTTTCGACGTGTAGTAACCTAGAGGTTTTTGTCAGTGATTATTTTGTTGGCGCATGAGGCTTTATCAGAGATGGAGCGGTAGTTCAGAAGAGCAAAATGACGATGTGAAGCTTCAGGGTTGATGCCGCTGTATATCATGGTTGAGATCCATCAACGATCTGCGAATCCTGTAGTCAGTAGATCTTGACTTGGATTTAGGCTTGGTCCTGTTGTTAGACCAGGTGCATGGGATAGTACCAGGAATTGACCAGTGAATATTCAGGAATACTCTAGATGAGCGGTGTGTTTATTGCGGACAACGAGTAATTCCAAGTGTCGGACACTTTTATACCGCAAAATCAAGATGTGGACAGCATGTTAAAGCCGTGTTGGGATAGTGAGTGTCCGATCTCCAAAAATGATGCAAAATAAGAGCAGAAAGGGAGAAACTTCCTGAGGCTTATTTACACTGACTGATGTGATACGGACCACCAGCAATACCACGTTAGCCAGACCCTGGCTATCACATGACCAATATACAGCTCACCAAGAGAATGCCAACCCATCCAAACAGTAAGCAGTAAACAATCAACACAACTGATACAGAGAGCGTTAACTCACTTACCAGTCAAGCCAAAGTGGTGGACAAAACTGGGAGAGAGCACAAGTATCCAAAAAACACGTGTCCAAAACTGAAAACGTTGAAGGTAAGGGAACCAAAAAGCAAAATAATCCACACAAAAGCACATGCAAAACAGACGAAACAAACAACAGTCCGTTTGTGAACAGCGCGTCTTGTTAAAGGGCTCTGTCGATTACACACTGCTGTACTACTGTATAGGGTAAAAATGCTAATACTAGGTTGTTATTAGCTGTGACAATAGCTGTGATTACTTGCTAGCCAATCAGATGACCGATGTGTGTTAGAAAATCATTAGACACTTCATGTTTTTCATGTTGTGCTGAAAATCTTTGTGTTTCAGGGGGAAGAAGAGGATCATTTCCACCCCCAGACCTGCAAAAATAAAGGTAATGTATTGTGTGTGTGTGTGTGAGTGAGAGAGGGGGTGAGTGAGAGAGGGGGTGTGTATAAATGTGTCAGACTATATTTTGTTATTGTATCCATCCTTCAGGAAATGGCATGGCAACTTGGAGCGGTGCCAGGTGTAAACCCCACCCCTTTCTCTACACACCCGCCCTCAGAGCCAATCTGCTTGTCTGATTCGCTAGATGAGGATCTGGCCACGAACTCTCTGGACTCCATTGCCCAGGCTCTGACTCTCCTCAACAATTCCGCTAATGGTGTAAACCCAAACTCCGCCCCCAGCACCTCCTCTTCCTCTCCTGTCATAGCAAAACCCCCCACACACACAATGAGCCCCACCCCTTCCTCACAGTCTTCCACGTCAAAAGATGTCTCTCTAGTGCAAAGACAGACAGCGATTCCTGCTAGTAGACCCATCAATGCTACCATGAATGCCATGCCCACTGCTAAGCCCCGCCCACCTCCGACAACCACACCTCTCCAGAAACCGTTTGCCGCAATCGGGATAAAGTCCAGCCAAGCCACCCCTCCCACGGCTCAGATGAAATCCTCATCAAACAAATTGTGTGAAAGTGGCACACAACAACCGAGTTTGAACTCTGTGAGCTTTCAGCAGTTGACCACACCCATTTCACGGTCATCGCCCCTCCTCCAGAAAAAGGCCACACCCACTAGACCCCACCAGCAGAGGTTTATAACACCCATGCAAGCCACGATCACAAAGTCTTCCCAAAGTAGCAACTCTCCAATAATCAAGCTCACACACCGCCCTCCTGCTCAGACCACGCCCTCTGGCTCTGCCCACCGCCCTCCTGCTCAGACCACTCCTTCTGGCTCTGCCCACCGCCCTCCTGCTCAGACCACTCCTTCTGGCTCTGCCCACCGCCCTCCTGCTCAGACCACTCCTTCTGGCTCTGCCCACCGGCTTCCTGCTCAGACCACGCCTTCTGGCTCTGCCCACCGGCTTCCTGCTCAGACCACGCCTTCTGGCTCTGCCCACCGGCTTCCTGCTCAGACCACGCCTTCTGGCTCTGCCCACCGACTTCCTGCTCAGACCACGCCTTCTGGCTCTGCCCACCAACTTCCTGCTCAGACCACGCCTTCTGCCTTCTGCCCACCGGCCTCCAGTTCAGACCACCCTTTCTGGCTCCGCACACCGGCCTTCTGCTCAGACCATGTCTTCTTGCTCTGCCCACCGGCCTCCTGCTCAGACCACACCTTCTGGCTCCACCCACCGCCCTCCTTTTCAGACCACGGCTGCTGGCTCCACCCACCGCCCTCCTGCCCAAACCACGGCTTCTGTCTCTGCCCACCGCCCTCCAGCTCAAACCACGCTTCCTGGCTCTGCTCATCGCCCTCCTGTTCAGACCACACCTCCTGGTCCCACTCACCAATCTCCTGGCTCTGTCCACCGCACTTCTGTTTCTACTCCCTCCCCTCCTAGCCCTGCCCACCACCCTACTATTACCACTCCTTCATCTGGTAATCGCCCTACTGCCTCAAATCCTCAAAATCTTGGTCCCGCCCACCGATCCCCTGCTTTAACACTTCCTTCTTCTGGCTCCACCCACCGCCCTTTGGTCTCAACTCCGCCCTCTCCAAGCTCCCACCTCCCGTCAGTACAGACTCCTCCGGGTTCCGCCTACCGCCAGTCTGTTCCTACTCCACCTCCTATCCTTGTTCACCGCTCTCCAGTGACCACGCCTCCTTCTGTTTCCTCACCTTCCCCTTCCTCCTCCCGCACCTCTGTCCCAACTCCGCCCACCCAGTACAGCCCTAAAAGTTCAGGATTCAAACCACCTTTCAGCCCTGGCCCTGTAGCCACGCCCCACACTTCTAGCTTCCAGGACTGTAACCTCACTTCCTCATCTGTCACAACCAATCACGGACAGAGGCAGAGAGCAGTGGGAGGAGCCAGTCAGAGTAACAAGTCTTCAGCCAATTGTGCCTCGGCCATGGGACTGCCGTCTCTGTCTGACTCCGCCCTCTTAAATCAGGTATGGAAGCTGATCACACAATTGTATATTTCCATTGTGTATCTGTTCATCCTGCAGGACTGATGAAATGTCTGAATGTACCTGTCTTTCTCCCTGTAGGTGGCGTCTGTGCCGTTGGGTTTGGGGATGTTCGGGGGTCTCGTACCTGTCTCACTGCCCTTCCAGTTCCCTCTGCTGAACTTCACCCCACCCGGTGCAGCCACACACACCCCCAACTCAGGATACACACTGACGCCAAGTGAGTACTAATGTCTCTACTTCCTAAACTGCACACTGTTCACTACCTAGTGCACTCATGGAATCCCACAATCCACTGCAATGTTGAAAGATTCATTACTCAACATTGCTGCTACTTTACTGTGCTATTAAGTGTCCTGTGTAGCGAGCAGGGAGACATTTAGGACACAGCCATGTTTCAACCTGTTATTTTTTTCCCCCTTTTCTCTTTTTTTTTTCTTTAACGTATCCGTTCTTTCTCTGCCTGGTGATTTGGTCCTGGCCTGTCTTGATATTTATCCACTTCCTGTCTCTCCTGTTGTCTTATTATTTTTCTCTCTCTGCGTGTTAGACCTATTTAAGAGTTTGCAGTCAGGTGTACAGGCTGCTCTTCCTCCTCACCTGCAGCTTGCTTTCTCAGGTAAAGTGTACACTCACTCCAAAGTTTCCTCCTCTCTCTCTCTCTCTCTCTCTCTCTCTATCTCTTTTTTTCTTTTCGTTTCGTATGTTTCTACCTCACACATACACACGTGTTTGTGTGTGTGTGTATCCTGAGCTGTATTTGGTGTGTGTGTGTTGGAGAGGTTTTATGGCCTGAAGGAATCTGTTTTGTGATTAAAAACATTCAGAAGGAAAAGAGACTTTTTGATGTGCAGCAGTTACACATCAAACAGAAGTGTTTATTAGAGCGCTTGAATTCCTCTCGCTCGTATTTCTCAATGTATAAATAATTCTTGCTGAACGTTGTGAAATTGTAGCAGTGTGGATTTCATGTTAGTTTTAATTATTTTGATGAAAGTGTGTAATTTATTCATATTACCAGGGCTAGGCGATATATTGATATCATGGTTAAATAATTATGCAATACACTTGTCTCAAATATCGTTGGTATGCTGATTGTTTTTTTTTTTTTTTTTTTTTTTTTAAAACATTTACTTATTGTCTATTTTAGTCTACATTTAGTTGAACACTACACCAGTTTTCCTCTTTAATTGAAACACACCCAGATCTGTTTAGAAATGCACCATATCATTTCATCCTTACTGAAGCATTTTGTTTTTCTGTTACGTGTGTGTGTGTGAAACATCACACGAATATGACGTGGTCTCGTTTACATTTAACTACTTTTCCCCCTCTTTTACAGAGTCGAACCAAAGTCAGGGAGGAGATGTGAAGAGGAAATGAGACGAGACGTGAATGTAACCCCAAAACCCCCATTACAGAACTGTTATTAAATATATTCAACATTCTCTTATTAGATTACTATTATTATTATTATTATTATTCAGACTGTAGACATGAGGAACTGTGGTTTTGCTTCCGTTGTGTGTGAAGCTTCTGGACCTAATCGATTGAAACGACACGATCCTCCAGGAAAAGATTTCTCTTACGAACCCCTTCAGATCCCTCAGGCACCAAAAATAGCACGAAATATTGACTTGGATAGGCAGAGTTACTGTTTTACCCTTCAATCATGGCGTCTGGGTGGAGCTAGTGTTGACACCTGAGATGTTATGTGCGACTTCGTGTGTGTGTGTGAGCGAGCGCTTTTAGTGGGAATTGTTTACAAAATAAAAATCCAAAAAGATAAAAAATAGTGTGAACCCAGAAATGTAGCAGAGTTATTCCACTCCAATGACCTGAAATACAAGTCTTTATAATGACAATAATCTTATTATCGTAGAATAATTAATTTACTGAAATATATTAGAAACAAAAACTCTGATGCTGAACACTACGACACCACCGGGGGGCGCTGAATTGCACAAACGTTATTTACTATGAACACTGAATCATTTAGTAAAGTAGCCTGCATTTTAGATTTTTTTTTTTTGCGGGGGTGTTAGTATTTAAATGTATCACTATTTTGATACATTTGTGCAGGTCATGTGACTGCAGGCGTGGGGTCTGAAGGGGGTTTTAGGGTGGCGCAGAGGAGCTGTGGGTCAACGAGTGGGTCGTTGTCATTTCTGATTTTGTCAGTATGTTTACATAAGACCTTAATCACTGTGGAAGGAAGTGACATAATTTATATTTGTATTTAAGTTTGTGCTGCTGGTGCTGTATGTGTATGTATGTGTGTGACATTTCTACACGCGCTCTTTATTCCACAGGATGTTAAAGCGACTCGACATTGTGTTTGCTGTTTAGCGTTTTAATAAGTGCTTCAGTTATTTGAGCTTTAACACAGACATTTCAGGCTCATTTGTGATTTAATACTTAAAATTTATAGATAGATATATAAAGATCTCGATTATTATATGGTGTGTGTGTGTGTGTGTAAGAGAGAGACCGTCATATCCCTCAGTTGCTCAGTGTTTCGGTGCTGTAGACTCACACTGGACCTTGTTATGAAACTTGAAGTTGTTTTAATTTTTTTTTTTTTTTTTAGAAAAAGTGTTTGTGTGTGTGTGTGAGAGAGAGAGATGTCAGCTCATATTTGAACGTTTCTTTTCTAAAGGATTTTTTAGTTCAGGGTCACTTTTCGTTCAGGCGTGTGTCGATAATCAGTACTACAATCTAATCATGATCTCAGTCACATTGTTGCTCTGTAAAAAAAAAAATAATTTAATAAAAAATTTTTTTTTGTTTAAAAAAGATAATTCATTATATAAGAATAAGTCCACGCAGGAAAGAGGGTGTGGGTGGGGGGGGGGAAATAAAAAGAAAAAAAATAAAAAAAAAAACCTGCATTACACTAGGTAGAGGATTAAATATTGCTGATTTGATTATAAACAGCCCTGTGTTTCCCACTCACTCCTAAACACACTATATAGGGTTTACAATAACTTTATAAGGATGTTATTCACCCTAAAACCTTTCTAAGCTTGTTCACTACGTGAAGTGCACATGGAATATACCTACCTCTATATATGTAGAGCCCTACACAGGGTGTAAAGTTAATACCACTTGTACTCTACACTACTTTATGTTCACTACACAGGGTATCAATAATGTTTTACACCCTACATAGTATATAAGATGAAGTGTGCACCCTTATGCACTACATAGGAGGTAAAATAATGCATCCTTGCAGAATGTAATGTACATTTCCTATGTAAGTGTACGATGAAGGGGATTATAAAAAATAAAATAATTCCTTACACCCTATGTACTGCACTATAGCCAATAAGGGAGCAACATGGAAGATTTTACTCTCTACTCCCTACATAAAGGGAATGGTGTCCCCTATACCCTAAAAGTGTGAATAAGCATCATGACTGGCAGAAAGAATAATCGCTGATTATCATCACACGACTGCAAACTGAAACGCCTTCAATTGTGAGATTATAAACTAATAAACTATGCAGGACGCTTCAAATGCAAAAAAATAAATGCTTCTCAACTGTTAATTCTGTGTGTGTGTGTGTGTGCGCGGTGTGTGTGTGTTGGTTAGGTGGGGGGGTGAGTGAGAGATAAATACCTCTGTTTAGTATCAGCTCTTCCTCTCAAGCCTGTTGTTTTTTGTTTTTAATTTCTTTTAGACTTTTAGTTTGTTTTAGGAGTTGAACTGATTGATGGCCAAAGATGATCGCATTAGTTACACT
Source organism: Ameiurus melas (assembly GCA_012411365.1). NCBI lineage: Eukaryota > Metazoa > Chordata > Actinopteri > Siluriformes > Ictaluridae > Ameiurus > Ameiurus melas. The sequence goes on along the minus strand of CM022765.1, from coordinate 10,884,458 downwards.
GTGTGTGTGTGTGTGTGTGTGTGTGTGTGTGTGTGAGTGAGTGAGTGAGCGAGCAAGAGCGTGAGAGAGCGAGATATACTGAATATGCTAACCGCTGTAGTGTAGCTGATCTAACTGTGTTGTCTAAGTGAATAATATGTGGACAGAATTTTAAAACTTTATAACGTTATTTTGTTTTTCCTAAAGAAGCTGATATTGAATAAAGCTATGAGGTTTTTTTTTTTAAGTAGATTATTTTTGTCTGTGGTTCTGTAATAAAAAATGCCATCTTGAGCCTGGTGTGATTTTATTTAATCAGGTAATCCGTTTCTAATTAGTTTCAAGCTATCATGTTCCTGAACGAGATCTACACACTGTACTACACTAAACTATACGATGTAGAGCTGCAACAACTAATCGAATAGTTCTCAATGATTCTCATTATCGATTAGTTGGTCCGCGTGCAGCACAGGTGTGTTTACTCACTGTGACTTCTGTTCCAAAAAACATGCATCAGAGTAAATACTAAAGTTGTGTCCCAAATGAAGTACTGTACACTTACACTACGCACTCTACCGTCTAGTGTATGAATTTTAGAAAGGTGATATCTCAAATGGAACATTAGTGGGGGTTTTTTTACTAACCGGAAATATAAGCTGTTTCCCAGTCAGTGGCACGTGATACCCAGAGTCACTGACAATGTCTTTCTTCAGTTTACTGTCTGTCAGCATTACCTTTTATTCCCAACATGACCTCAGTCTCCATCTGACAGAGGCGAAATCGTCAATCGACTGAGGAAGAAATTGTGTGACGACCAAGTCCTCGAAGGCAGGAGTGCATTTTCTATGAAACACTTCAGAGAAGATCAAACTTTATAAAGCAGAATTTGTGTAGCACGGAAACACGGCAATGACGCACGAGCACAAACTCATGTTTATATCCAAAATCCTCCACTGTGTGCAAGGGACCAACGCTGATGGCCACCCTAAAAAAAGGCAGGCTCCAGTTGTGCCAGTACGAGGGGGAGAGAGGATCATCAACGAACCTGGAAATATCATCGAACGTGTCAATCAACGAACGTCTTTTGAAAGACGACATTTTAAGACTTCTTGGATTTAAGAGTTTGTATGGCTTTAAGAGTTTAAACTACATAACCAGATCGAATGGACGGAGCTAAAAATTCAAATTCAACACCGCCTAGACATGATTGCATGTGCAGAGCTGCGTTTCATCAAATTTACCTCTCGGATATTACTAATGAAGAAACATTGACTGGATGTAAATTGACTAGAAGTATGACGACACAGCATGTGCTTTGAGCAGAATGCATCTAGTAAAGATATTGCTTGTCCTACCAGTTTTGGCTGCTCAGTGTGAACGTGGCCTTTCAGCTCAAAACAGGATAAAATCAAACGTACACAATTGAACCATGAACGACTTGATCAGGATCGGCACAGAGGGCAATTAACTTCATCAGTTAGATCCGGAGCCGTGTGCCAGACACTGGCTTTCTGCACAACAGACCAACTCCACTCAGTGGCCAAGTGATGCTGATGTAATTATGGTCAGTGACACTGACTCAGATTCTACGTAAAGAAAAATTCTTAGTTCTCAAGTTGGAAAAGACGATGAGTTTCCAATTTAAGTGAACTTGGATGAAAATGCTGACACTGTAAAAGGAGACCAAGAGAAGTGAAAGTAAGTGTTTTCAATTTTTTAAACATAAGTTCAGTCTTGCGCTTTTTAAAAAAAAGTCATTTGGCAAATGTTTTTTGTTCTTTTGCTGTTTTTTTTTTTTGCTTTTTTACAGGAGCCAATATCTTCTTAATAGATTTTTATTGTCTGGAGTCCTGCTTTTGACAAAACACAATCTACACAGCTGCATGATTATAGTTCTGGTTCTCTCGTGCCAGTTGTGACTCACATGAGCAACAAATGCATTTATTTTATTAAAAAAATCCAAATGAACATGTTTTTAAGCTCTAAAATAAAATCATATTGCTTTCCTCTTGCCTTTATTTACAACCCCAATTCCAAAAAGGTTGGAACACAGTAAAATGTAAATAAAAACAGAATGCAATGATTTGCAAATCTCATAAACCCATACGTTATCACAATAGAACATAGAAAACATCAAACGTTTAAATGTCTGAGAGACTCTGCCTCTTTAAGAGACTCATTTCATTTCATTTCACGATTCATATTCATGTGATTAATTTACCTTTTCTCCCCTCCCTTTCCTTTCCCAAACATTTCATTGACAAGAAAGAAAAGAAAAGGAAAAACAAATTCACCCATTATTCATTGAGCTCCCTCAATATCACGAAGTTGACGCCGAACCTCGTTAAACGCGGTCCGGGCCCGGGCTGTCTGGACTGTGTAGTCAGGGAACACGGAGATGTTCAGATCCCTCGCTTTAATCTGCTGGCGCTCTCTCGCACGGCATAAAATATCAACACAGTCACTGTGATAATGGATTCTGCACACAATAGCTCGTGGTCGTTCACCAGACTTCGGCTTCGGCTGAAGGGTCCGGTGGACCGGTCCAGAACCGGCTCCTTCTCCAGACCAAACGCCTCCTTTAACAAGGCCGCTACAGCAGCGGTTGTACAGGTGTCAGGGCCTTCTGGAACTCCGACTATCCTAATGTTATTGCGCCGTGACCTCGACTCCAGATCCTCTCATTTATTCTCTAATTGAGTCACGGTCGCAGTGAGAGACTCGACTGTAGTCTTCATATGAGCTATATATCATCGGTGTAACCGGAGAGCGCGTGCCCCATTTCCCCAACAGTACCTTTCAGTGTTGATATGGTGGCATCGGTAGCGACTTTATCACCAGCCTGCTGTGTTTTCATGGCCTGCAGGTCAAGCTGGATAGTAACCATCACTTCCCTGAAAGTCGCCTGGAGATTCTCCTGATGCTCCTGGAACTCCTTCTTAAAAATATCGGCGATGTCCTTCCTCAGTAAAGCCAGCAGCTCAAGCCTGAGTGCTGCGAGGTCAGGGTCATGGAGAGAGGGAGACGCGGCTATGGATTCACGGGGAGAAGTAGACGCGCTCTCCAGACCTCAGTTTTGTCTGAATGCTACCACCGGTTTTCAAGTTCTTCACAGACATTTTAACGAACCACTGAGTTAAAAGTGCAAATAAGGAAACCAAGTAAAATACGTCAAAATATAGTATATGACCAAAAAAGTGCTAATTAATTACAATTTTAATCGAAATCAGCAAGATACTCAAACTTCGCGTCTTACTCCATCGAACACCGAATTTGAACCTCACATTTCCTCAGTTTAAACAGATTATGTGTTTTCTATGTTCTATTGTGAATAACATGGGTTTATGAGATTTGCAAATCATTTTTCTATTTTTATTTACATTTTACAGTATCCCAACTTGCACACGGTGGATTAGTTAGCACGTTCGCCTCACACCTCCAGGGCTCCGGGGTTCGAGTACTGCAGGGGCCATGTGTGTGTGGAGTTTGCATGTTCTCCCCGTGCTGCGGGGGTTTCCTCCGGGTACTCCGGTTTCCTCCCCCAGTCCAAAGACATGCATGGTAGGTTGATTGGTGTGTCTAAATTGTCCATAGTGTATAAATGGGTGTGTGAGTGTGTATTTGATTGTGCCCTGTGATGACTGTCACCCTGTCCAGGGTGTACCCCGCCTTGTGCCCGATGCTTCCTGGGATAGGCTCCAGGTTCCCCCTCCTGAAGAAGGAATAAGTGGTAGAAGATGGATGGATGCATGGATGGAGTGTCCCAACTTTTTTGGAATTGGTTTTGTACATATGTAACCTTGAAGTAATCCAAAAAAGAATCAGATTAGATTATTGTGATACTTGGATTACGTTACAGATTTTACATTACATTATATTTGTTTATGAAGTAATTTGTAACTGTAATGGAATACATTTTTAAAGGAACCCTCCCAACCCTGACTATACTAGACAGTATTGTAGCATAGTGTAGTTAGTGTAACAATTTTATCTATACAATATCTTTTATATTCTATATCATACATATTTTAACTACTTTACCATACTATGCTATACAATATTTTACTATACTGCATTATACCAATTTTATCAACTAGACATTATATTGCATGACTTCTACTACTAATAGTACCGTAATTATTTTACCTTCTATATACTATACAATATGACAGGACAAAACCACGTTAGTTTTGACCTCCCTAACGCATGGTGTGGATTTGGTGAAGATCTAAGAATGTTACATTCACCCCCGAAAAAAACAGTAACCTGTGCTTTTTTTTTGTCCCCAAAAATTCAGTGTTCTCCAATTATCACCAAATTCACACCCTACGTTTGGGAGGTCACGACTAACACAGGGGTGCACTTATTTTCGAGTTATGTTCCTGAGCTGAGATCTGAACCTTGTACTGTACTAAACAAATTTTTATCTACTATATTGTAGAACAGTATATTGCAACTATTTTACCCATTTTACCTAATTATCTCTCTCCCTCTCTCTTTCTGTTGAGCTACACGTTACTCCTGAGATACCAGTGATTCTGGCCCCTTCTGTTCTCCATACCTGCCTGATCCATCCTGATGCCCTACTTCTGGTTCAGTTCTCATCAATTGGAAGTCACATTCTGCTGCTGAGGATATCCCCACATGGTGTAATCATTGAGATTACTGAGGATGGTACCACTTAAAAACCATAAAGATGGTTTTGGACCTCAACTCATGTGAACAGTTATGCTGTGATGGCTTTAGGACTGCAATCGCCACAAACCGTTTTGCACTCAAGTCTCCATCAGTGAACAGTTGAGAAGTTCAACAAAACAGACTTCATGTAAAAACTAATGAATTTTCCTGTTTACACAAATGCACTATTTGACCATGTAGTACTAGAATATTTATAGAAGGCATTTATTTATTTATAAACGCACAATTAAGTGTTAATCAGGTGAGGATTGGTTCCCTTTTGAGTCTGGTTCCTCTCGATGTTTATTCCTCATATCGTCTCAGGGAGTTTCTCACCACCATCGCCTCTGGCTTGCTCATTAGGGACAAATTCATACATTTAAAATGAATATATTTCTGTAAAGCTGCCTTATGACCATGTCTATTGTTAAAAGCATTATACAAATAAAACGGAACTTTACTTATAACATCTCAAATACACATTCAATCTCCTGCATCCTACTACACTGCACCACAATTTTATTTACCAGACATTATACAGTACTATAATTATAGTATACACTGTTAAACTGTACTATCCCTCGATCTACTATATTGCATCACAGATCTGGAGCATGACCGCACAAAACCAAGTGCATGCTGTGAAGATCTGGGAACCTCAAACCCCCCCAAAAAAAAGCCTTTGTTTTTTTTTTGTCCCCAAAAGTCAATGTTCTCCATCACCAAATTCACACCGTGGTGCGTGGTGCGTGGTGCGTGGTGAGGGCAAAACTAACACCAGGGTGCACATTGTTTCGAGCGATCACGTTCCTGAGCTGAGATCTGCATTCTTAAGTGTGTCTGAACTTTACATGTATAATGAAACATAAGACGGTGAGTATTAGAGGTGTAAAGTAAAAATTCTAAAGAGCGAATGTGTAAAGCACTGTAAATGAATATCGGCCATGTTGACGATGAAGTGATCACATAATGTCCACAGTGCCACTGATCAGCAGCACATTGCGAATGCCTGCATATAAAAGACAAAGTCGTAGTTTCAACTATAATGAAGCTTTTATTTTTTCCTTTACAAAAAAAAAATTAACTTGTCTAGAAATACAGTAACAGTATACAAGGGAGAGGAATAAAGGAGAGGATTATAGCGTATCTGCAGCTGAGCGTCTGGTAGTCAAACAGTCAGTCTGATCATCACAATGATAACAATAACAATAGTAGTAATAATAATAATAATAATAATAATGATTATGATTATTGTAATTAGGATAATAGTCACTGAATGATGGGGCAGAAGTTATAAAGCTTTTAAAACAAATGAAATCTTGCGTGAGGAGGATTATCTCCTGCAGTAACACTGAAGCTGGTTTACGACAAAAGAGCAAACGCAGAGCGGATATGACTCGAAGCGCAATAAAAATCAAATCGAATAAAGAAAATAAAAAGGTTAGATAGTGTTTATTATTGTTATTCTCACTTCAGTTCACCTTCCAGTTAAACTCTTCACCTGTTGACACACCAAGGTGTCGAGTGGAGCTTCTTCATTAGACTAAGGCACTTTTTAAAGCTACGTCAATAAACACTGATATTTACACACGTCCACAGAGACCATGCTTATCATAATCATTATTGAGAGAACTTTTGGCCTTAAATACAGTTTTATGGCAATTATATTACGTCAATGTTCGGTGGGTGAAATTTCCTTCTTTTGTTTTGGCGGTGAGACTAATGTAGCCAACAAGCAATAGAAGAATACAGACACTAGTTTAGTATGGTGCAATAAATGCTCAGGTCACACTTATCTATAAACAAGAGAAAAAAATGTCACAGGACAGGACAAAAACAAACAAACCAAAAAAAACTCCCCCAACAGACTCCGGTGGGGGCGTGGCCTAAAGTCAGAAGGCTGTGTCTGTGGGTTAAAAATGATTCATATAAATAATATTCTGTTCATGTTTCATTCGTTCAATTATCTGAAACATGTTTTAAGGAGAGCGTGCAAAAGAAAGAAAGGAAAAAAAACCCCAGGAAGGAATAAAAGGAGGGGGAAAGAAAGGAAGAACCGAAGTGAAAGATATTCTGAAGCGAGTATGTGATTTGCTCATGTACATTTAGTGCACCATACTAAACTGGTACCCATAAGCTTCCATTACTTGTTAGAGACATTAGGCTCATAGCCCAAACGTCTCGTGGAGATCCGGAACAAGGCGGAATATCTTTTTCCAATAGTGTGAACGTGAAAGTGTAGTGTCTGTGGACACGTGTAAACATGCTAGTGGGTGATTTTAGGGATTTAGAGGTGTGTAATACTGACGTGCATCGTAGTGGCTTCATTACTCCGAGCTAATCTGTGAATGTGCTAATTGCTAACGAATCCGAGTGACTGATAAATCTTCACGTTAGTGTTCCAGTATAATTCAACCAAATCTTCAGAAAATGTTCCCATTTTTCCTTCACCAACACAGTTTATAATATATAATTAAAAAACAAAAAAAAACAAAACAAAAGGAAGAGCAGCGGTTTATTACTTTAACGGAAAAGGAAGGAAGGTCCACAGCGTGCCATATTCTCGTACGTTTTGTTTTTAGAAACAATAAAATTATCCCCCCCCTCATTGTTTTTGTTCCAGTCTGACTCGTGTATGGCTTTTACAGACATGTGCAGTTTTACATTTCGCAGTCACAAGTCATCAGAATAATCTCCCGAACATACTCGCTTTCTAACGAATTCTCCCAAAGCAGAATGTTCCAGTACTCACATTTGATTATTTTACTTTCTATCTCAAGCATGGAATGGAATGGAGATATGCTAACGTTCAACAAGCTAACGCCTCCTCACAGTTTATTCTGCGTTTCCAGTCAGCTGATCTGTACATGTATGTGTGGTATTAATTATTCATTTTCTAGTGTTGTCTTTTGGAAAAGAAACAAGCAGCCCATGCATCTCTCTCTAGCACGTTAATTCATAATAGCGTGAAAATCCTGCTAATAATTTTTTCCCTTTTGCTCAATAATAAAAACAACTTTTTTTAACCCTTACACGAGGTGTAAAAATGCAACAGTTTTTGTGTAGTGATTTCGTAATAAGCAGCTATAACACCGCTGATGAGAGGCAAAAAAAATAATCCACACGAGTCAAGAGTCCTGATATGACTTGACAGTGCATGATCAATTATTCCAGATTCATACCTGCTTTCTGGATTTAAACAATCATAATCGCTATTAGAGTACCAGTAAATCAAGAGGCTCCCTCATATTACATCCGTTTCTCTTCAAACACTAAGCACTGAGAGAGAGAGAGAGAGAGAGAGAGAGAGAGAGAGAGAGAGAGAGAGAGAGAGAGAGATGAACTAGAGGGTGTAATGTCACTGAAAGACCACAGAGGGACAGTAGGGAGGAATGGAGAGGGCAGGGCAAGGGGCAGGGTCTGTGTGTCAGATGCCTCTTCGCTACTCGTTCTGTGGTGGCTGTGTCTCATTCACGTCGCTCACTTTGCTGTCAGCGTCATCATCTGAGATCTCGCCCTCCACCTGGAGCTGCCTGCGACCTGAACGGCCCGAGGGGAAACTCATCGGCCCCCCACGCCTGACAGACACAAACACACATTTATTTCCTCCAATGGATAATTGTGGCCATTTTTACAATTACTGAGCATCAAAAACAACCGTGAATAGAAATACCTCACTCAGACAGTAGAGTGCGCGCGTGTGTGTGTGTGTGTGTGTGTGCGCGCGCGCGCACGTGCGAGGGGAGATACCTGAGGCGGTTCTTCAGCGTGTTAACCTCTCGGCTGAGACCCTCGTTGGCCTCTGTGGCATCCTCCAGCTCTCTCTGTAACTTCCTGCGGGAGGCGTTAGCGCGCGTCGCTTCTTCCTCCGCCTCCTCCAACTGACGCTTCAGCTGCTTCATGCGAGAGTTTGCCTTCTCCATCTACATACACAAGAGTTTTAAAAGATGATGCATTTTCTAGCTCCTGTTAAAGATAGCTGCCGCCAAGGAAAAAGTAGACCCGTGTGACGTGAAGGTGACTGATCACCTGTTCTTTGTACTGGTCGGCATGGCGACGCTCATCTTCCACCTGCATGAACACTTCCTTTAGTTTCTTCTCCGTACGCCTCACGATCTTATTGGCCGCTGCCCGCTCCCTGCAAACAAAAACATGCTCGTACGTCATAAACAAAAATACACAAAAAACCCCCACACTTCATTTGAATTGATCTTTTATTATAAGCCCTTGTTGTAGGGGGCATGGCCACATATGATCGTTATTAGGTCTACTAATATACCTATATTCTATCACAAATATACTCTGGGAATAATTGAACTGACGAGAAGTACATGCAGAAAACAGTGCCATTACAATTTAAAGCTATAGCTCGGGGTGTGCGTGTGTGTGTGTGTGCACGTGAGATATACTTGGCCTCCTGCTCCAGCTGTTCCTCCAGTTGCAGAATTTTGGCCTCCAGGGCAGTGATCGTGGACTTGAACTTGGATTTGATGGAGCCTTCCAGCTCCTGCAGTTTGGCCTTCAGGTCTTTATTCTGTCTCTCCAGCTGCTGTCGAGCAGTCTCACTCTTCTGAGCCGCGCTGCGCTCACCCGCTAGCTCGGTGCTCAGTGTGTCCACCTAAAACACCCCCCCCACACAAAAGCCTATACCAAAACCTGCTGGCAAAGCTGCGTGTAGACTTCATGCATCTTAAAACCCAACCTTTATGCATGTTTACCTGCATGGAGGTTTTGCGGAAGCGATCATTAAGCAGCTCCATGTTGCTTTGCTCCTCTTCCAATTCCTCCTCCAGCTGAGCAATACGAGCCTCCAACCTCCGCTTCTCATCCATCAGCGCAGACCTTACACACAGAGTGTCATTTACACATTCACGTTTACACGCAACTGCACTGCCCTCCTGAGGCATCCTAAAAAGGCATGAACTCACTTTCCAGAGGCACTGTTAGAAATTTCGTCGGCCAGTTCATCTCGCTCCTGCTCAGCATGACGCCGCGCTCTCTCTGATGCAGCCAGGTCCTACACACACGCACAAAAATCAAAACACACTGACGAACAGCACGTACAGAAGGTCAGTGCAAGTGTGCGTGTGTGTATACACTGTGTACCCGAGTCCATCAACAGGTCTGTAGGTTAGTTTATGGTCATTTATTCATGAATGGTGCATGTGTGTTCACATATACACACACCTCTTGTAGCTGCAGGATCTCAGCCTCGAGGCTCTTGAGCTTCTTCTCGTTCTCTTTGGACTGGGCAAAGATTTCATCGCGAGATGTACGCGCTTCCTCCAGCTCCCTCTGGTAATCCTTCATCTGAGCCTGATACACACACAAAACACAATGTACAGTAAAGGTGCATAATGGGCGTGTCTAACAGATGCACGAGTGTGTGGTGTCACACCTGGAGTTTGCGAAGCTGTTTGATGGCCTCGTCTCGGCCTTTATTGGCTGCCTCGATCTGAGCCTCCAGGTCTTTGAGGTCCATTTCCAGCTTCTTCTTCGCAGCCACGGCCAGAGCTCTCTGCTTCCTCTCGTCTTCCAGCTCCGCCTCCATCTCACGCACCTACAAACACGCACAGGTCAAAAGGTCAGAAAGTAATTCTGGTATCCCGTGCATCCCCTAGATGATTATTATGACTACTTTCCTTTTTGCACGATTGCAGGAAGCGCGTTAAAGAAAACAAAAAGGGGGGGAGGGGGGGTTGGGGGGCGCTGAAGACAACGGTCCTTCATGTAGTTCACTACACAGCCTAGTGCACCATGCCCTCTGATGTATAGTGTGGAAGTCATCATTACATACACTTTGTAGGAATAGGGTTCCTC
>CM022765.1:10798982-10871482 GCA_012411365.1 Ameiurus melas | reverse complement strand
GCCTGCTGCAGCACCTTCACTTCACTGCCCAGCTCCTTATTATCACCCTCCAGAGTCTGCTTACTCTTTTCCAAGTTCAGCTTAAACTAGGCACACAAAATAGTATTCTAACCGTCAATAAAGGTTTATTATGCCGAATAATTAAACACTGGACTGTTTAAAAATAGAAAGAGTATACGGAATAAAAGGTATGAATAGAATTACAGGGTTCAGAGAATGGGGGGGAGGGGGGACGACACAGACGACAACAACACACTGACCCTCTTGGCCTGCTCCAGTTGTTCGGAGAGTTCCTCCAGAGCTGTACCGTGTCTCTGTCTCATCTCCTGAATCTGAGACTCGTGATTTCGAGCTTCTTCATCAATCGCCTTCTTCAGCTCAGCCACTTCCTGCTCTCTCTTGGTCCTTAAATTTAAATATAAACATCAGTACCACACACACACCTCTATAGTGTCAATAATTAGGGTACTTGTACATCCTCCTATGACTTTTTCTTAAAAAAGTATCTCCAAAGTTCTCAGTTTCTGAAACACTTCAATCATGTTCTAGCAGTTCTTAACCCAAGACTTCTGAGCTCTACGTTAAAGCTCCACACTTCCTGGAGAAGAGTTCAGGGTAATAACCACGTGTACTAACATGTTCCGAGTTTTATTCTAATCCAGCTCTTCAGGATGTTAAACCCGGGTGTAGTACCTGAGCTCCTGCTGAGCGGCCGTGGTGTCCAGCGTGTCCTCCAGTTCAGTCTTCAGAGCCTCCAGCTCCTCACTCAGATCCCGCTTCAGCTTTTCCGCTTTATTCCGAGCCGCTTTCTCCGACTCCAGATCCTCTTGAAGCTCGGCCAGCTGAGCCTGGAGCTCCCTCACCTGCTTCAGAGCATTGTTCTTCTGGGCCACTTCCTCATCTCCCCTTTTTCATACAAACACAAGACAAAGTAGTAGTGCATGGACTGAAGGAAGTTATGATACAGACACACATTAATCTAGTGCAAATTACCTGGCCAGCACAGCCTGAAGTTCCTCCTCTTTTTTGGCCAGTTGGACCTTGAGTTCGTCGATCTGAGCCTGAAGTTCAGCGATTTGTTCCTGCAGGTCTGTCGTCTCTCCGTCCAGCTTCCTCTTGGCCTTCTCCAGCTCCTGCCGGGTCTTCTCCTCCTTCTTCAGACGCTCTGAGACACACAAACAAAGTTCAGAACAGAACTGGCTCTATGCATCAGCTCTAAGATATGAAGTAACACAGCTAAAAATGTTTATATAAATAGACGGTTTAAAATTTAATTATCAGCCATTAGAGAAGCCAGCAGAGCGCAAAAGCAAAGACGAGGAGAGAAAAGACAAATAAATATGTGCAATGAAGGAAAAATGCTAGTTAATAAAATTCTATTTATTTATTTTTTTTACCTTCCAGGTCGACCATCATCATCTCCTGCTTGTTCTTCACCTTGCCGAGGTTCTTGGCCTTCTCTTCTTCCTCAGCTAATAAAGAGGTCATCTCACCCACCCGTTCCTCTAACAGCTTCTTCTCCTGCATGCACACACGCATGGAAGGAATGTAATAAAGACAAGTTAAACCAATAAAAACAGTAAATGATTAATAAAGATGTCCTTTAAAAAAATTAATTATTTTTTACAGAACATCAGTTTTTAGTATTTCAGTCAACCATAAATCCAAACTGAGTGTTTATTTCATTAAAACTGGTCAGATTGTGCTTAATTCAGCAGTATTTAAATCACAAACAAAAGACTGAGAACAACCTACACAAAAACACGCACCTTTAGGAATTTTGAGTTCTGGTCCTCCAAGAGCAGCAGATCCTCTTCCATTTTTTTTATTTTGGCCTCTGCAGTTACTTTCTCCAGCTGCAGCTTCTGTCGAGCAGCTTCTTCTTCATCTAACTGCTCCTCTAGGTCCTACACACACACACCGCAATTAATCAGTTTTTGCTCTGAATCGCTCATTTATTATTTATTTCATTTAAATCAATCCATTAATATTCTCAGTAAAGCACAATCAGATTACTGACAGTACAAGTATAATTACGATTATCGATGTTTTTTTATTATCGATTTTTATGATGCGCTACGTTCATGATCATTCCCCCAGTATAAACCACCATCATCCCCTGACCTGTATGTGCGACTGCATCTTCTTCTTCTCGTTCTGAAGTGTCTGGTTGCGCTCTTCCTCCTCCTCCACGCGGGACTCCAGGTCGTGTAGAATCTCCTCCAGCTCCTGCTTCTTTGCCACCAACCGAGCTCTCATCTCCTCCGCCTCAGCAAACAGCTCAGTCTCTGCCTGCAGCTGTTCTGCCAGGATGTTCTTCTCCTCCATCAGCTGGACCAAAAAAAAGGCACACAATAAATACATATATAAATAAATACACAAACTCTAGACTGTTTTTGTGTAGACAAATTACTAACCTGCTGGTGCTTCCTCTCCATTTCCACAAGTTCATTCTCAACCTTCACCTGTCTCTCCTTCACCTTCACCAGCTCCTCATCCTTTGCCTGCATTTCCTCCTCCTGACGAGTCACCTGGAGCAGAGGTTTCACCTGCACGCACACACACACACACTCAAAGTCTTGTGTAGTCAAAGCTTCTATAAAGGGACACAATCATGTATCCACACACTTACATGACGTGTGTTTGTGCGCGTCTCACCTTGGTGAAGAGTCTCCACCACTGCCAGTGACGCAGTTTCAGGTAAGCAGCACAGTTCCTCTGGAGGACCTTCAGAGCACTCAGCTGCTGCTGCTTCTTCGCAAAAGCTCTACAGACACACACACACACACACACACACAGACGTGTTGAACAGATAATGTAAGTGAGCAGCGATGACACTAGGGCACTATAAAGTGCTCACTTGCGAGCCAGGTATCCTCGACACACGGCCTGGAAGTAAATAATGATGTCTGTGATCTTCAGGTCGCGCTCCTCTTCCAGGTGAGCCAGAACTCCGGTCCGGAAAAATATCTTACTCTGACCGATCCGGTACAGATTCGGATCCAACTCAAGAGCCTGGATCTGTGGAGGGAGGGAATTATTAATGGATAGATAAATATGGTCAGTCAACAACAAAAAATAATGAAAATAAATAATAAGTGAGTGGAGAATTGGGATTTGCCGCTTCAACATGTCCAAACTAATTTGTATAATTAGTTATGCATCATTCAATAAAGACAAGTCTTAATTCCTCTTATGAGAAGAGAAACTTTTAAACATCTGCTTCAGTCATCTCCAAGTCCATCGTGTGCGCGTGTGTGTCTCCTTGGCAGAAATACCAATCATGACTTTAACTACAGCAGATCACGCAGAGTCGGTTTATCAACTTGCATCATTTATTCTTCATTGTTTTCACTTCACGATGCAAGAAATCTGTCATCATGTAGAGTGCAAGATTATAAACTCACCATACGTTCACACGCCTGTTTACCGTCCATGAAGCCCTTCGGGATGGCGTTAGGAGTGAGGATTTCGTATCTGATCACACACACACACACACACACACAGTGTGACAAATCCTGCATTGCTCAGATTGTGCTATAAGTGGATGTTTAGTGTGAAATACCGCTCAAATATTTGTGTGTAGAGGTGTGTGCAGGTATACAGTGGTGTGAAAAAGTGTTTGCCCCCTTCCTCATTTCCTGTTCCTTTGCATGTTTTTCACACTTAAGTGTTTCGGAACATCAAACCAATTTAAACAATAGTCAAGGACAACACAAGTAAACACAAAATGCAATTTGTAAATGAAGGTGTTTATTATTAAAGGTGAAAAAAAATCCAAACCATCATGGCCCTGTGTGAAAAAGTGATTGCCCCCTAAACCTAATAACTGGTTGGGCCACCCTTAGCAGCAACAACTGCAACCAAGCGTTTGCGATAACGTGCAATGAGGCTTTTACAGCGTCCTGGAGGAATTTTGGCCCACTCATCATTGCAGAATTGTCCTAATTCAGTTACATTAGAGGGTTTTCGAGCATGAACGGCCTTTTTAATGTCATACCACAACATCTCAATAGGATTCAGGTCAGGACTTTGGCTAGGCCACTCCAAAGTCTTCATTTTGTTTTTCTTCAGCCATTCGGTGGTGGACTTGCTGGTGTGTTTAGGATCATTGTCCTGCTGCAGAACCCAAGTTCGTTTCAGCTTGAGTACATGAACAGATGGTCGGACATTCTCCTTCAGGATCTCTTGGTAGACAGCAGAATTCATAGTTCCTTTTATCACGGCAAGTCTTCCAGGTCCTGAAGCAGCAAAACAGCCCCAGACCATCACACTACCACCACCATATTTTACTGTTGGTATAATGTTCTTTTTATGAAATGCAGTGTTCCTTCTACGCCAGATATACTTGGACACACACCTTCCAAAGAGTTCCACTTTTGTCTCATCGGTCCACAGAATGTTGTCCCAAAAGTCTTGGGGATCATCAAGATGTGTTGTGGAGAAATTGAGACGAGCTTTGATGTTCTTTTTGCTCAGCAGTGGTTTTCTCCTTGGAACTCTGCCATGCAGGCCATTTTTGCCCAGTCTTTTCCTGATGGTGGAGGCATGAACGCTGACCTTAACTGAGGCAAGTGAGGCCTGCAGTTCTTTGGAAGTTGTTGTGGGTCTTTTGTGACCTCTTGGATGAGTCGTCGCTGCGCTCTTGGGGTAATTTTGGGCGGCCGGCCACTTCTGGAAAGGTTCACCACTGTTCCATGTCTTCGCCATTTGTGGATAATGGCTCTCACTGTGGTTCGCTGGATTCCCAAAGCTTTGGAAATGGCTTTATAACCCTTTCCAGACTGATAGATCTCAATTACTTTCTTTCTCAATTGTTCCTGAATTTCTTTGGGTCTCGGCATGATGTGTAGCTTTTAAGGATCTTCTGGTGGACCTTACTGTGTCAAGCAGCTCCTATTTAAGTGATGCCTTGATTGTGAACAGGTGTGGCAATAATCAGGCCTGGGTGTGGCTAGAGAAATTGAACTCAGGTGTGGACAACCACAGTTATAGTATGTTTTAACAAGGGGGGCAATCACTTTTTCACACAGGGCCATGATGGTTTGGATTTTTTTTCCACCTTTAATAATAAACACCTTCATTTACAAATTGCATTTTGTGTTTACTTGTGTTGTCCTTGACTATTGTTTAAATTGGTTTGATGTTCCGAAACACTTAAGTGTGAAAAACATGCAAAGGAACAGGAAATGAGGAAGGGGGCAAACACTTTTTCACACCACTGTAGGAGTGTGTTTAGGTTTGTGCAAGTATGTGCATATAAGTGGAGAGATGTGTAGGCATGAGAAGGTGTTGGTGGGTGTAGGGGTGCGTGCGTGCATAATTGTGCAGGTGTGTAGATTTATAGGTGTGTGTAAAGTTGCGTTCACACACAAATATTGGTAACACGAGCAAAGAAGGCTATGAAAATTTGTACAAAAAAAAAAAAAAATTCAAAAGGTTGAACAATAAAGAAACAATGCAAACAAAACACAGGTTTAACCAAATGGCAAGGGATCCGAGACCATTCCTCCATACAGAATCTCTCCAGATCCTTCAAATTTTGAGATCCACATTGGTGGATTCTCCTCTTCAGTTCACCCCACAGGTTTTCTATGGGGTTCAGTCAGGGGACTGAGATGGCTATGGCAGGACCTTGATTTTGTGTTCCAGTAAACAATTTTCGTGTTTATCTATGTTTTGTGTCATCAGGTTTTCATTTTTGAAAATTAATTTTTTAATAAACCTCTGGTTTGTTTGCAATTGTGTGATATTCATGAGAGCAGAGTATTCTTGTGAATTTCTTTGTGGATTTGAACAAAAGGTTAAACAATTTTTCAGTCTTCTTTGCTCATAGTTACTAAGGGTGCCAATATAAGAGAAGGGGCATGTATTTTTGTATTTTATGTGTGCATGCATGTAGGTGTATAGCGGTGTGCAGATGTAATTTTTTAGGTGCGTGTATACACATGGTGTGCAGGTGTAAATGTATGCGTGTAGGTATAGTTGTGAGAAAGTCTGTATAAAAAGGTGTGTAGACATGTATACAGGTGCATGATTACAGCTTACAGCTCATAGAAATCAAAAATCCAGTATCTCCAAATATTAGAAATTTCTAACAAATGTCGACTTTCTGAAAAGTATGTTAATTTATGCACTCAGTACTTGGTTGTGGCTCCTTTGGCACGAATTACTGCATCAATGCGGCATGGCATGGAGGCAAATTGCCTGTGGCACTGCTGAGGTGTTCTGGAAGCCCAGGTTACTTTGATAGCGGCCATTCAGCTCGTCTGTATTGTTGGGTCTGGGGTCTCTCATAGGTTCTCTATGGGGTTCAGGCCAGGCAAGTTGACTGGACAATCAAGCACAGTACCACGCTCAGCAAACCAGTTACTAGTAGTTTTGGCACTGTGGGCAGGTGTCAAGAACTGCTGGAAAAGGAAATCAGCATATCTCCATAAAGCTTGTCAGCAGATGGAAGCATGATGTACTCTAAAATCTCCTGATTGTGGTTGTGTACTGAACCAGACCGAGATTAAAGGCTCAGGAAACTTTTGCAGGTGTTTTGAGTTAATTCGCTGATTCTTCGACATTTCTGTATTATGAATTATTTATTCTAATATTTTGAGATACTGGATTTTTGACTTCCATGAGTTGTAAGCTATAATCAAGATTAAAACAAAAAAGGCTTGAAATATTTCACTTTGTGTAATGAATCTAGAATATATGAAAGTTCCACTTTCTGAAATAAATTACAGAAAAAAAGAACTTTTCCACAATATAATTTTTTTTGTTTAAGATGCACCTGTATATCTGTAGGGGTGTGTGCACATATGTACATTTACATTTATTCACTTGGCAGACGCTTTTATCCAAAGCGACTTAAAATAAGCATAGCGATATATCAAGCAGGGAACAATAGAAGTAGTGCTACTATACAAGATCCATTAATTGAATACCAGAGGAAGCAAAGTGCACAGAGTAGAGGTGTAAGTGCGTGTGTGTGTGTGTGTTTTTTTTTCTTCTTTTTTTCCTCTAGGAGTTGGTTAGGTGTTCAAGGAAAAGGGGGGTCTTTAGCTGTTTTTTGAAGATAGTGAGAGATTCTGCAGTCCGGATTGAGATCGGAAGAGCATTCCACCACTGGGGAACGGTAAGCGTGAAGGTTCTGGAAAGGGACCTTACTGAGTGCTGAGTGGGAACTACTAAAATGTACCTTTGTCTGAACTCCTGGAAGATGATGCGGTTGGGGAAGCCCTGTCTGCAGATCCTGATTCCCTCCAGCACACCATTACATCTGAGCTGATCCAGGACCAGGTGAGGTTCCAGTTTACCCGCCTGGGCAAGAGAGAGACACAGACAGGAAAGAGGACATTATTTCTGATGTTTCTTTACATAGAGCGTGGAGAGAGTATAAACCATTATATTGTACAGAAGTCACAACATGTTTGATTTATGAATAGAGATGGATTTAGCGCACACACCCTCTTCTCGTGATTGGGGATGATGCAGCGGACAAAGTTGGGGTTGGTGTTCCTCAGCGTGGCCATCAGCTTAGTCAGAGACTCTTTGTAAAGCTGACCGACGGTCCGGAACATTCCCTTCTTCGTTTTATACGTCGCCCCGAACGCGGTTTCGTTCATTCCGGCCACCTGATCCAGCCCAACGATACGGTCCACTGGGACACACACGAGAGGGAGAGAGAGGGAGAGAGAGAGAGAGAGAGAGAGAGAGAGAGAGAGAGAAGACACATTAGTGAAATTTTAAGCAAACACACAGAGTCCTAAGAAAACAATAAATATGAGACAGTGGATATTACAGAATGCTGCAGCAGGATCAGGCTCCGTTTAATTTACTAATATTACACTAAACAATCTTTACATTAACCAGGGTTAGGTGTGTGCTGATAAGCGGTTATATGATATCCTACGATATCACGATTACACTCACCTCTCGTGTTCAGCTTTGGCAGTGAACTCAATAAGAAATGTTTAAAACTGTAAATCAGCACACCCCTAAACAGGAATGATCCAATCCCCAAAACCAACACTTAATTCCTGATATTATTCTTTATTTTTGATTATGAGAGAAAGCCTGAGCCCAGCAATGAATGCTTGGTGGTTTTCAATTGTTTGCTTTCTTTTCTTTTTTTTTAAGCACCAGAAGCTCAGATGAAAAAGCAGAACCATGGAGGTGCAAACTAAATCTAAACAAAAGCACACAGCTAAAGCAGATCTAAACACGTACGCTAATCGTCTGCATCTTCAGCTCAACTATTCCAGGGTCAAATTCGCAACTTAAGAACCGCCTTCTTTAAAACTCCCGTCTCCACAAACAGCATTTTACTCAAAAAAGAACCCTCTCAGTGACATCACAAAACTGTACGTTTGCATTTAGCCAGCTAGTGTAACATCTGGCAGTCAGTGTGTCGAGCTGGCTGGCTGGCTAGGGTTAGTTATTCAACATCCCTGTAAAACCCGGTCAGGTTCACGGTGGGTAACGTGCCAGTAAAACCAGAGATTAAAATCTCAGACTTCTGACATGTTCGAGTTGAGAACATTGAAAATACATACGCTTACCAAAGACTAGCTAATGACAGACGTTAAATTAGCTAGCTAGTATGTAGCACATGACCATGGAAATGAGACTAAACATCAACTGCTAATCAAACAAGAAAATTCTGAAACTTCATAGATGTGACGATTACTTTTAAAAAAAATGTTTTTAATAGTGTTTATGTTAGAGTGTGTATGTACTTGAGTGTTCCTCATCTGTGATAAACACAGCTTACTGCTTTCTAAGCGCTTTGCATGATTGGATAGAAGCTGCATGGTTTCCATGTGCAGGATTTCTATGAGCAAACTGAGGGAACAGAGCAGGAGTTTATTCAAAGGACTTAACACTAAAGTGGAGGATCTATATACAGAAATAAAATACACATGCAAGTCCTTCCTTCTCAAAGCTGACTGAATCAAGTCCGAATGAAATTGGTCACATCTGAAAATCTGAGTTCACCAGCACCGAGAGCCTAAAAGTCTGTTACACCAGTTAATATCGCAGTGAAACACAGTGTTAAATGATTATATATATAAAAAAAAAACATTGAAATAATTCCCAACATCAGGACAGGGGGCTCAATCTGCAGCAGAGTTTTTTTTAAAAAAAGGAGAAATAAATAGAATTCTAACAATAAGTGAACAACCTTTGGTGAGTGTGTCCAAAATATGAATGAATGATTAATACAAACAGATGTCGTGATGGATTAAATTTGTTATTAACATTACCATCAGACTGAAGTTTTACTTGTTCTTTAAGCTAAACTCAATGAAATACATTACTGGTAAAACAATTGAAGTTACATTTAAAAATATAGTAACTGATTAATTGAAATGACTGAATTAGCATTAATTAGAATACAAGAACCAGTTAAAAATATTGTTTATTAAAATTAGGATCAAAGTTTAAAAAAAAAATGTGTTTAGTAATACTGGTTTATTATTGAAAAGAAATAATTACAAATAAAGAGTGAAGGATGCCATGTACATAAATCTGGACTGAACCATTCTTGAACAGAGTGGGGAGCTTCTTAAAAGTCACTTATCTACTTCCATTAAACTTTTACATTTTTACACACCTCAAATCAATGCCGTGTAACTTCATCGAGCTTCATGACCATGTCGTGCCGTTAACCACACTCTCAGTGGTCGTTTTATTTTACTGAACCGTTGTGATGTGGTATATTCCGTTCGTGATGTGTACACCATTGTTACTACACCCTACTGCCTTTAACCAATAAGAACGTCTCGGTAGCGAACTCAGATTTTGCGTTAATCTGGCCAAATGTGAAACGAGCCAGCCAGAACGAAAAGATGAGGGTCAAGTGGGGGATAAAAAGAAAAACAAAAGCAGCAGCATGGGAGCATCTCCAAAAATCACAAAATGTGCCCTTGAAGAACCGTAGTACCTTCACCCGGAGAATCATGGAGGCTAGAGACGTCATAGAAAGACGCTCTCTGAATATTCTGTATCTCTACAGGCCGGGCCGAGAGAGGGACGGACGAGAGCGGGAAAAGGAAAAAAAGAAAAGCAAAAAGGAAAACAAAACAAAACCAAAAAAACAAAAACAAAAAAAAACCAACAACAGCGAGCACACAAGTTAGTGTAACACTGGTGGAGAGAAGTACATCACACATGCTGGAATGAAATGTACATCTTATTCACTCAGTTTATCTACATTATTATGTTTTAATGCAGGATATGCAGATGTCCTTTATATTCATTTTTTTTACAGTGTGGAACAGAGACAGGGTGCAGCTCACCGTCTTTCCAAAGCTCTGCCACAAATTTATCAGTGGACTGGTGCAGCAGCGTCGCCACGTTATCGTTCAGAGGGTCCATGTTCTTCATCAGCCACTCGTCTGCTTTATAATCCACCTGAGAGAGAGAGAGAGAGAGAGAGAGAGAGACACACACATTGTAATAGTAGCTCATCATCAAGTCCAGAAACGATCCAGGTGTCATTTGAATGCATGTGTGTTTTTCTATTAATGACATCAAAAGAGCGTGGGCCAAACACTCACACACCATCTCTCCTGAGCTGAGTGTCACAGCAGCTGTGAGGGATTAAACATTAATACATTTTAATGGCAATTCTCTAGCAAGATTCTCTGCATCAAGATGCAGGTCATAATTTAACTCCTACACAGGCCTATGCAAGCTTGGTTTTGTTCAAATTTGGAGAATAAAAAAATAATAATAATTAGATTAGAGTCTATGATGAATGAAAATAAGAAGTATAAAGAGTATGTATGTGTATATATATATATATATATATATATATATATATATATATATATATATATATGAATATGAATGAATGAAACCCAAAGGAAACAAGCAGCTAAGGCTAAGGCCTGAGAAAATGGAGATATTCAAAAACAAAGCTGTATTTTTAGTCATGTGACTTGCTCAACAAGAAGATGGTGGACTATATTGTATAGCAGTTGTGCCTCCTATCCAGTTTGACAGTGCTGTTAAAGATTAAAGGGCATTTCTTACACAGTGCTTCTTACATTGTGAGCGCTTTCAGACATTTCGGTGTGGACCAGCAATTTTTAGAAAACGTTTGAAAATGTCAGTATAGAGCGTTTTAAAACGAAAACGCAGCTTTCGGGATTAACGTGCACATGGCCTAATTTGTCTTACATCTTTTTATTAAAAAAAAATAATAAAAATTAAGAGTGTTTACAAAGCATGTTTAAGTATTCAAATTGGAAAAAATTAACTACAGTACAGGATACAGAAATTAAAAACTGGAGCTGAACTCAAATCCTTAGAGACTCTGCCAACACCGTGATCAAACTCACTGAAATCCCCCACCCTCACTCCTAAATATCACTGTTTAATAAAGAAATTCAGTGCTCGGGATGAAGGGAGGTACCATCTAAACCAGCAGCTCTCAACCGTTAACTCCCACAATACAGATATTTTTTATTTTATTTTATTTTTTATAATAACTAGTCAGATATCCAGCCTAATCACTGAAGATTTTATTCCTGAACTTTCACACAGAACACATTACTATTAAAGTCGTCATTAGATTCATGTAAATGTTAATTACAGGACTAATAATTATGAGACCAACAATGAAAAGAATTAGAAAAAAAAAACGCATGCTTATTTTTTGTCCGAGTGGGTGGTGTGAGGGTTAATGAACTTGTCGAGACTCTGGATATGAAAACAGAAAATGAATGACAACCGGCTTTGTTGACTTTCACTTATGTGAATTTTCCACATCTGTGTGTTTGTCAGAGCCGATGAACAGGCGAGACTATACAGAGATAAGCAGAATAATAAATCTCTCTCCATCTCTTCACACATGGGACTGAATGTTTTTGGTCTGTTTGCAAATAGTGTTGATTTATTTCTGGTTTTTTTGTTTTTGTTTTTTTAAAGTGGATGGGGGGGGGGGATGTTCATTTTACCTTTTAACCTGCACACACTATGGCTGAACTTCTAGATTGCAGTACTCCAAATAACAGTGTGCTCATTTTACACTTTAAAAAAAAAAAAAAAAAAAAATTGTGGAAAGGTGTCCTGTAAATGCCCTTCTGTCCTCTCTCTCTCTCCTCAACCATGTGTAGACAAATGAGAAACAGAGTGCCCTCTTAAAAGCAGAATCAAGAAACAAACAAAATGAAGGATCGGAGATCACATGCATTCAGAAGTGGTTTTGTCCTTTATGCACCGATATTTGACTGGATTCCTTGAATCTTTTAATTATATTCTGCACTGTAGAAAGTGAAATGCCAAAAATCCTTCAGATGTGTCTTTGGGGAATGTTGTTCTCGAAGTGTTTGATTATTCTCCGACGCATCTATTGGCAGTTTGCTGAGCCTCGACCGATCCTTACTCTTGAAGGACTAGGCCTTTTTTGAAGGCTCCTAATATAATATTATAATATACACACACTATGATTAGCCTGCCTCACCTGTTTCACATCACCACCTTATTTCAAATTCTCCATTAGTCCTAAATTACCCCGGTCCCAAATGTTTTGTTTTTTTAGAACATATCAATTTCAAAATAAAACGTTTATCTTCATAAAACTATGCCGTTGATTAGGTAAAACATCAAATACCTTGTCTTTACACTTTTTTTTTGTTTAAATACAAGTCAAAGTACATTTAAAAATCACTCCTGTTTTTAATTAGCATTTACCACTCTGTCCAAACTTTTTCTGAACTGGTGTTGTAGAATATCTGATAAAGTATCTCACAAAGTGTTCAGAGTTCTTTGCCATGAGGTGCCATGTTGAACTTCCAGTGACCAGTATGAGGGAGTGTGAGAGCGAGGGTACCAAATTTAACACACCTGCTCCCCATTCACACCTGAGACCTTGTAACACTAACAAGTCACATGACACCGAGGAGGGGAAATGGCTAATTGGGCCCAACTTGGACATTTTCACTTAGGGGTGTACTCACTTTTGTTGCCAGTGGTTTTGACATTAAAAGCGATGTTGAGTTATTTTGAGGGAACAGCAAATTTACACTGTTGCACAAGCTGTACACTCACTACTTCATATATCTTTTCATATGACACTGAAGAAATGACA
This sequence comes from Ameiurus melas, assembly GCA_012411365.1. NCBI lineage: Eukaryota > Metazoa > Chordata > Actinopteri > Siluriformes > Ictaluridae > Ameiurus > Ameiurus melas. The sequence continues at coordinate 10,858,389 of CM022765.1, read as the reverse complement.
CTTTGCTACAATGTAATCATATTTACAAAAATGTGAGGGGTGTACTCACTTTTGTGAGATAATATAAATATTTAAACTGAGTTGTAAAGAAATGCTCATACACAATACACACATTATAAACACACACACATGATCCTCTGTGTGTAAGTGACCGTATAATAAGTTTAAGCACGCTGAACGAGTGGGTTCAGCATGTGTCGTACCCTCCCAGCGTAGTGTATGATGCAGAAGTCGGCTTTGTCCTTGAGCTGCCGTGGTTTCTGGAACTTGCCGTGAGAACCCTGCTCCTGCACTAGCTTATCCACAAACGTCTTATCTGTGGCTTTGGGGAACCAGCACTCCTCATCCAGCAGAGCCAGAACGCCTGGAGGATTCGCCTGCAACACACACAGTTGTTTATAACAAATTTTTCATGGAGATGTTTCAGAATGTAGTATGACCTAAACAATGAGGTCATAATGATCGGAGACATTTCACAAATACAAATGAGCGACATTTCAACAATCGACAAGGAATGGACAACTGCTCTTCTGATCTAGAAAACATCAATTAAGCTTCATTACTGTTTACAGCGACACAATATGAATGTGACTCGACGTCTACAGTTTTTAAACTCACAGCATTAGTATCTCTTGCAGTACTCACCGGCCTCTCGATGAGCTCGATGCAGGGCTGCAGGTCAAGGCCGAAGTCGATGAAGCTCCACTCGATGCCCTCGCGCTGATACTCCTCCTGCTCCAGGATGAACATGGTGTGGTTGAAGAGCTGCTGCAGTTTCTCGTTAGTGTAATTAATACACAGTTGCTCAAACGAGTTTAACTGCAGAAGAGAGAGAGATAGAGAGAGAGAGATGGAAGAGTAACACACCATTAGAATTCACCTCTTTTCAGTGTACATTATCCTACAGTGTGAGGAAGAGACATGTTTTATTTTAAGGTTAAACTTGTGTAAAACATTTATCACCCCCAGTTACCAAACAATTTTATTTTCCAGGTCATATTCCAATTTTCCTTCTTAAATTAAATAAATAAATCCCTTACCTGGAAAATTTCGAATCCAGCGATGTCCAGGATGCCAATAAACGAGGCACCCTGCCGCTTGGTTCGGTCCAGAGCTTTGTTTATTCGGTGGACGAGCCAGCGGAAAAGACGCTCGTATGTCGCTTTGGCCAGGGCTTCAACTGCAAAGTCAGCCTGAGTTATTAGGAAGAAAAAAAGATTAGCATACAAGATGACAAATACAACATTTTTATGCTTGTTGCAATTTTCAACATTTGTATGCTTGTTGCCTTTTCAAAAAATGTTATATTGAAAACTTCTACACGAATACTTACACATTAAATATTTATTGATTTAGCATCATTTCTTTTCATCTGAAGGCGTGCTGAGGGGTGCGTTACCTGTTCTTTAGTTTGTGCTTTCTGAACGTAGTCTCGTCCTACTTTAATCCTTGGGGTCAGGATTGCACGAGTGAACTCCATCACATTCATCCCCAACAGGTGACACAACTTTTGCGCAGCTACACACACGTACGCAGACACAAAAGAGCAAGTAAATAAATAAACCAAAACAGAGACAGACACAGAGAGAGACACAGAGAGAGAGAGAGAGAGAGAGAGAGAGAGAGAGAGAGAGTGTACCAGTGTTCTCAGGCATAGAGGCCTGGTCTGTGTTTCTCTCCTTCTTGAACACGATGTTGCCGAACTGCATCACAGCTGATACCACCTTCAGCATGGCTGTAACATCACACACAGTCAAACTATGCCAGCAGAGCAATGACTGCACAAGGCCACAAGTCTAATAGCCTCATCATTCATCGCTCACACACTTACATAGGATTTCTTCATGGGAGAAGCTCATGATGTGCATGGCCTCCATGGTTTCCTGGAAGTTGTCTTTGTCCTGTTGGCCGGGAATGGGAATGTTTCCGTTGGAGAGGAAGCGATAATTATTAAAGCCCTCCAGCAGGAGATCAGCTACAGAGGGAGAACATTGAGGGAGAGAATTGTTAATTCACACACACACCCCTGTAATTTAGTGTTCAATACAGAACCACTGGACATTAAGAGCAGTGAGACTCACATCTCAGATGTTCTCCTGCTCCAGCCAGCAGCTGGTAGAAGATGTGGAAAGTTCTCTCGTCTTTGGCCTGACGAATAGCTCTGGATTTCTCCAGGAGATCTGAAGTTCAGTATGTAAGGAAACACCATGCTGACTTTAGGAGCTTATTTAATACACAAACTTTCTCTGCATCACAGTGACACGACCACACAATCACTTTATATTCACACACGTGATTGATGTTATGATGCCGTGTGGTGAACTGTACTGTTCACTGTGAGAGAAATTCACACACACTTAAAATGAAGTAATAAATAATTATATTGAACTATAAGAAGTGACTCTGCAAATCTGAGCAGGATACAGGTCTCGATGTTGGCCCCCACGATGTACCCAGTCACGTCAAAGTTGATCCGGATAAACTTCCCCTGTGGGGTTAATAAAGAAGAGAAAAAGGACAATGGAATGAAAAATCAGAATATAGAAAAAAAAATAAAAATTAGGAAGAAAATTAGAAAGAAAAAAAAAATAAAAAGAACAAAAGAAAGGGAAGGGAAATAAAAAGAAAAGGATACAAAGAAGAAAGAAAAGATGAAAAAGAAAGGAAAGTTAAAGAAATGAAGTGAAAAGGAAAGAAAAGTCAAAGGATCAGACAGCAAAGGAAAAGTTAAGAAAATAGAAGGAAAGAAAAGAAATAGAAGATAAATGAAAGGAGAGGAAGAGAGAAGGCAAGACCAACATTATTCTTTATTATAAAATGGTGGTTTTTATTCTCTTTATATGTAATTATTCTACAGAAATGTAAACATTACTTTTGAACAAAATAAGATTTAATTCAGTGAGACAGTGTCAGGAGTATTTAGGACACGCCTACTTATTTATTTTTGCATGATTATTTCTCTTGAACAGAGATGATAAACATACGAAACGTGACGAGTTGTCGTTCTTCACTGTCTTGGCGTTACCAAACGACTCCAGGATGGGATTAGCCTGCAGGAGCTGTCTCTCCAACTCACCCTGTGTACACACACACACCACACACACACACACACACACACACACACACACTTTAACCCAAGACTAAATAAAAATAAAACAGTAAAAAGAACACAAGTGTGTGGATGAGCAGAGCCCCATGAGTGACGTGCAGGAAGATGAGTGACCGTTCCTCTCCTCTCCTTTTTTTATTTAATATTTTTGGTGGTTTATTCTTTCCTGATTTTTTCCAAACCAGTCCGAGTGCACTCACAGTACAAGCACCAAAGTAGAATTGAAAAAGCTCCCAAGTGAACAATAAATCAATCATCGCTGATGAAGCCACATGCAGGAGAAAAAATAATCCACTTTCATTTACTTTTACAGCGAAACTGACTCCTGTTCTGTTTTATTTATAGATTTGTTTAAAACACAGAGAGAGAGAGAGAGAGAGAGAGAGAGAAAGAAACAGACTGTACGTTACTCACATACAGCAGGGAGACACTCTGAAATTAATGGGCAAATTAATCAATCACTACTTTACTAATAACTAATCATAAACAGAAAAATCTGATTTTAAAAGCAAGCAGTGTAGATTTAACTTCATATTTCTAATAAATTAAACCCATGTAAGTAAATATCGACAAGGATTTTTTATTAATAAAATATTTTTAAAAAGTAAAATAAATAAATAACAAAAATAAAATAATTAAAAATAAATAAACAAAATAGTACATGTTAGAGCAGTACCCTGCAATGGCTGGGGCTGCGTCCCAAACCACAGACTACTACACTCAGTGAAATAAAACAGTAGGTTACCAGAGTTTACATACTGTGTGGTTTGGGACTTTCCCCAGCTAATCTCACATTTTTGCCGCCCAAACTCCGTGTGTGTGTGGGATGGATACACACATAGAGACAAGCGTGTATAGAGAGACAGACAGAAAAGCACAGAGAAAGAAACCGAATGATAAAAATACGAGACCCAAAAGAAAGGAAAGAAATGCAAAAGAAAAATATAAAAACATCAACGTCAGTGAGAAAAAGACAGGAAGCACAAGAGAGTGAGAGAGGCAAGATAAAAAGATGTGTGTGTGTTAGTGCTGCATGCAGGAGGAACTTGCCTGGAGTTTGACAGCTTTAGGAGACTCTGGCTGTTAAACAAATGCACAGTGTTAGAGTAGCAAACCTCAGACCCAGTCCATTACACACCTCATTATCACAGGTGTGTGTGTGTGTGTGTGTGTGTGAGAGAGTGAGAGATCGATCTATTCTCAGGACTGAGGCGGAGTCCGTTTGAAGCATTAGAGGTTAAAAGACCACAGCAACCAGCTCTATGCATTAACGTTTAAAGTAGCATTATGCTAGAACAGCTAAAATAGCTGCTACGCTAAGCGTTAGCTGCTTTAGCACAGCGGGATGCAGTCACACTGCACACGGCTGTGTCCCAAATGCAGAAGCGTTCTTACATGAAGTGAACTGGGTTCAGAGAACATTATTTAAATAATGTCTGGAATGAAGTCTTCACTAACGATTCATTTACTTCGCACCAACTGAAGAAGTCCGTCTCCCTCAGTGGGGTGTGTACTTATCAAACGCAACGTCGCAGTGCATTGTGGGACAGTGCACTGGATTTTCTCCATTATGCTTTTAGACACATAAAATGGCACATCCTGAAAACAGTGCACTATACAGTGACCAGGACACAGTTTCAGATACGATCATGTAGAAAATGTAATAAAATGTTGCAGTAAGATTATTCTACAAATGATGGATTATTTGTGTTCAAGACAAAACCCCCGTTTTTAAATTTATTTTCCTCATGCATATAATAAACATTTCGCGAACACCGAGAATCTTCAACCAGCTTAAATAAAGTCCATAGCATTTGGGACACAGCTCACGTTTCCCCACTTTCCTGTCCCACTAACAACTTTTTAACCCAACAATAACAGGCATGAAGAGTGTAAAGTATTGTGTATAAATTGTAGAGTGTAGTGTAACGTAAAATGCAGAATGTAAGTGCAGTGTAAAATATAAAGTGTAGAATTTAAAGTGTAGTGTAAAGAGTAAAATGTAGCATGAAAGTGTAGTAGAAAATATACAGTATAAAGTGCAGAGTGCAAAGTGTAAAATATAAAGTGTAGTGTAAATTGTGTGCAAAATGTAAAGGTTAAAGTGAGGAAATAAACTCACAGGGATGTTGTGGTCCTTCCTTCCTTTGTGTGAGGAAGCGACGTGTGCCAGGTACTGAATGACCTTTTTAGTGTTTTCGGTTTTTCCTGCTCCAGATTCACCTCTGAGGGGAGACACACATTAAAAGAGCATATATATATATATTTTTTTTTAAATATTATATATATATATATATATATATATATATATATATATATATATATATATATATATATATATATATATATATATATATATATATATATATATATATATATATATATATATACATACACACACACACACACACACACACAACATATATATATATATATACACACACACACACACACACACAACCTTGCGAAAGTATTCAGCCCCATTGAACTTTTCAACCTTTTGCCACATTTCAGGCTTCAAACATAAAGATTTTAAATTTACATTTTTTGTGAAGAATCACCAACAAGTGGGACACAATTGTGAAGTGGAACAAAATCTATTGGATTTTTGAAACTTTTTTAGCAAATAAAAAACTGAAAAGTGGTGCGTGCAAAATTATTCGGCCCCTTTACTTTCAGTGCAGCAAACTCACTCCAGAAGTTCAGAGAGGATCTCTGAATGATCCAATGTTGTCCTAAATGACTGATGGTGATAAATAGAATCCACCTGTGTGTAATCAAGTCTCTGTATAAATGCACCTGCTCTGTGATAGTCTCAGGGTTCTGTTGAAAGCGCAGAGAGCATCATGAAGACCAAGGAACAGACCAGGCAGGTCCGTAATACTGTTGTGGAGAAGTTCAAAGCCGGATTTGGATACAAAAAGATTTCCCAAGCTTTAAACATCCCAAGGAGCACTGTGCAAGCGATCATCTTGAAATGGAACAAGTATCAGACCACCGCAAATCTACCAAGACCTGGCCGTTCCTCTAAACTTTCAGCTCAGACAAGGAGAAGACTGATCAGAGATGCAGCCAAGAGGCCCACGATCACTCTGGATGAACTGCAGAGAATTACAGCTGAGGTGGGAGAGTCTGTCCATAGGACAACAATCAGTCGTACACTGCACAAATCTGGACTTTATGGAAGAGTGGCAAAAAGAAAGCCATTTCTCAAACATATCCATAAAAAGTCTCGTCTAAAGTTTGCCACAAACATGTGGAAGAAGGTGCTCTGGTCAGATGAAACCAAAATCGAACTTTTTGCCCACAATGCAAAACGATATGTTTGCCGTAAAAGCAACACAGCTCATCACCCTCAACACACCATCCCCACTGTCAAATATGGTGGTGGCAGCATCATGATTGGGCCTGCTTTTCTTCAGCAGGGACAGGGAAGATGGATGCAGCCAAATACAGGACCATTCTGGATGAAAACCTGTTGGAGTCTGCAAAAGACCTGAAACTGGGACGGAGATTTATCTTCCAACAAGACAATGATCCCAAACATACAGCAAAATCTACAAAGGAATGGTTCACAAATAAACGTATCCAGGTGTTAGAATGGCCAAGTCAAAGTCCAGACCTGAATCCAATCGAGAATCTGTGGAAAGAGCTGAAAACTGCTGTTCACAAACGCTCTCCATCCAACCTCACTGAGCTCGAGCTGTTTTGCAAGGAAGAATGGGCAAGAATTTCAGTCTCTCGATGTGCAAAACTGATAGAGACATACCCCAAGTGACTTGCAGCTGTAATCGCAGCAAAAGGTGGCTCTACAAAGTATTAACGCAAGGGGGCCGAATAATTGTGCACGCCCCACTTTTGATTTTTTTATTTGCTAAAAAAGTTTAAAATATCCAATAGATTTCGTTCCACTTCACAATTGTGTTCCACTTGTTGGTGATTCTTCACCAAAAATAAAAATTTTATATCTTTATGTTTGAAGCCTGAAATGTGGTTGAAAAGTTCAAGGGGGCCGAATACTTTCGCAAGGCACTGTGTGTGTGTATGTATATTTTATTTATTTTTATATTATTATATATATATTATATATATATATATATATATATATATATATATATATATATATATATATAATATATATATATATATATATATATATATATATATATATATATATATATATATATATATATATAAATATAAATATATAATATACACACACAAAATAATTTTAAAAATAAATAAATAAATAAGTAAAAACCCACACCTCAATGATGTAATAGCTAATTAATGCAGAGAATATTAACTGTAGTTAAAGTGAAGGGATGGAGTGCTTCCGTTTCTGATCTCATTCCCCCCCCATGTTTTGATCCAAGATCAGATACCTGAGCTCCGACACACTGATCTGATACACACACCTGCTCAGAGTGCGTATTCCCACTCACACTGATAACCTGGTTAATATCGGATTTTACTGCAGCACTCTCCCTGTAAACTCCATGATGTGATGAATCAGATTAAGGCCCAGAAACCTGATAACAAATGGAGTTTAGTCCAGAAATCAGATTTCCGAGTGCATCAGAGTCTATATTAATCGGTTCTTGTTCATTTTCTCAAATCACACACTCCGTCTTCAGACCAGAACACACAGCAAGCTGCGAGAAAAGCTAACCAGAACCTGAAGTAGAACTCTCAAGAGCAACACGGTTCAATCTGAGGATCCGTGTGCAAAATAAATACATTAGATCCATTTATTCATTAATGAATTTCTTTAAACTAATAAAATATTCAAAATACATTCTAAAAAATAAAATATTTTAAATACAATAAACTAGATAGACAGCTAGAGAGAGACAGGTGGGGTCACAGAGAAACAGAAGCGGACAGAGACAGGTGGGGTCACACAGATGGGGGAGAGAGACAGATGGATAGGACAGACAGCTGTTTATCTCAGGGCTGGGTGATGAGTGCTATAAGGTGATTATGATGCAGGATGTTTCTCCCGCATCATGTCTGAGTAATGCACACATGTACACACCCCTGTGACAGTGTCAGATTCAGCTACAGGTGATGACCTCACTATATATTCATTCATGGGTTACTCACGTGCACAGGATGGACTGGTCCTCACGATCTGAGGGAGACATTGAGAGAGACGGAGAGTTAGTACTTTCTTAAATAATGAAACAGGCTGCATGTACACACACTTCCTAGTAAAACATGTGAGTAGTATATAATACACAACATCTGCATAAAATGGTCACCGTAAATTAAAACAACTGGTCCATTATACTGAATTGTAAGTGACTTTAGAGAACACTGTATACAGTGTAGCGAGATATTAAGGGATGATGAAACCCCTGTATGAGTGAATAAAGACAAACACACACGTACACACTGTTCATCATCACTCAGTAACACATCAGACATCACATCATAATACAATCTGATTAAATCCATCCTGATGGTGCCTCACGCTGACCTCTGACCTCCCCTCACATACAGGAACACACTCAGCACTTATTCCCTGTGCAGGCTTCCTGTGAGGAGCCGAGGGGACACGACTCCCACACACTGATTTGTGTGATTGTGAGAGAACACCACAGTGTACTGCGCGCGTGTGTGTGTGTGCGCGAGAACGTGCGTGTACACGTCAATCAGCATGGTGATTAATCTGACAGAACTGCACACCTCAGTAAGCCCCACACACACGGATAAACAGAAATGTCCTTTACCAGCTGTGCGCAATATTCTAAATACATCACTGTTCTTAAATGTATTTTACTGACACTTGGGGAGGTGAAGTTATTACAAAACATCACTATAATATCTTCTCACCACTTACAATACACACCTTCTCTGGGACAGTCTGTGTAAACCAAGCAGGAATTTATAGGGAGAGAGGCAGAAACGAACATTGTCAAAGAGACCAAGATAGACAGAGAGACCAAGATGCATATACAAGGAGAGACAGAAATGAGAAGGACTTTCTGGTGAGGAGCTGCGGTGTAAGAGGAATAAAACACTCATGTGCTGTTAGAGGAAAATAATCAGCTTCAGGGTGATGCAGGAACTGCTTTACACACAGAATTTTACTGAAGTGTGAACTTCTGTCAGATTGAGCATAATGCTGATTCTCTCGCACACACACACCGCAGTGTGTATGGATATGTAACTTTGCTGTGCTGAGGTGTTCTTCACAGTGAAATGTAGGAGGAGTGTGAGATAAGCGATGGAGAAAGAACAGCGTTGGGATTGTGAAGAATGGTGCCTGGTGTACGTCTATCTTCAGATATCACAGAGTTTTGAGAGAGAGAGAGAGAGAGAGAGAGAGAGAGAGAGAGAGAGAGATTTCCTTTCAGCTCGAGGCTTGCTGAGTGATTACAGAGAGAGATGGGGAGAGAGAGAGATGGAGGTGAGCGTGGACGTTAAACAGAAAAAGGCCGAGACTGTTCTAAAAACATATTTTGGATCCTGAGGGAGAGATAAAGACTCTCTATAAATCACAACACTCAACATATCTACACAAAACTCTGAAACTTTCACAAAGCTCCAACAAGGGTCAATATTCATCTAAATATAACCTTATACAAAAAAAAAAAAAAAAGAAAAAAAAAAAAACCCACCCTTTTAATTTTATTTTCATTGTGATTTGGTTTGTTTTTGATATTTTTAAATTCAGTCTTTTACCTTTATTTCTTCCATTCCTGGGCCTCATGTATTCATCTGCACACGAACAGATTTATGTACAAAAAGCTTTTACACAAGGAAACCATTCACTCCTGAGTGTGTGTTACACAAGTTATACATTATGTGTTACACATAGTTACACATAAGGCATACTCATGTAAACCTCGACTCCATCTCCTACAGATCGTGTAATCTGCATGGATCACAGCACTTATTTCTGGAGTATACGGTGGAGTTTGACAGCATTTAGCAGACAGCCTTATCCAGATTTCACGAGTGCAGAAACTACAGCAAAACCAAGAAAAATCTGCAACATTGGAAAATTGCGAGCTTTTCCTAAAGTTACAGCAGTCATGTGACGTAATCAACATGCATTTCACCAAATCCCTCTTCGATTCATGCGAGTCAAACACGAGTACAGCTAAAAGCTCTTGTTTATCCACAAACATCACTGTGAGAGAGTGTGCACAACTACCTTGTGTAGGTTTTTTTTTTTTATGTAATAATTAAAAGTGAATGATGAAACGTAATGTGTTAATAAATTATGTGTATTTCAAATGATATAAGAGTAGGAGGATTTCAGTTTCCAGCATTTATTTTAAAACATGGACTCCATGTCCGTAAAAATAACATTTTAAATAAAAAATATTGAACACTAATCGAATCCATATAAATAGGAATCAAATCGCCAAATTGGTCACAAATACCCAGCTTTAATTTTGTGCAAATTGCATCGCAAGGTTTGAAAAAAGCCATGACAAAATCTAAACATTTGTGGCACCAATGATTACATAATTTTTTTTTTTTTTAAAGCATGGGATACCCTCCCCCCACCCACCCACCCAAAACAACCATCGATGAAATTTTGTACAGGATAAATCAGACTTCTAAGTGACATAAAAGAGCTTTTAAGTCTCCATCAAAAACACATCATGTAGGTCCTTGAAAGAATCTAAAAAATAAAGTGAGCTGACAAACCAATAAATTTTTTATGTATATATTATATATATATATATATATATATATATATATATATATATATATATATATATATATAGCGCTTATTCTAATAAATTTAAGTGTGACTAATCACAGACGATTGAAAAAACACCAGTATTCTCTATTGCACTGCCGTTCAGTAGGCAGTGTGATTACAGTTCTATTCCTACTCCTTTTATGGACAAATGTAGAAGAACATGTGTTTCAGGAATCCTCAGAGAGAAGGAGGGGGAGAGAACGCCACACTAACGGTCATTCATTCTTGCACAAAGGCATAATTCGTACCCGAAAAGCTCCCCGCTTATCCACGCGCACCTGAGGAATCTAACACATTCTCTACAGGTCGAGTTCCAATCCTGTTATCACACTTTCATTCACTCTCATGCGGTTCAGACTCAGAACACTCGCTCTGCTCTGTTACACGTCTCCACTGGCTTTCAACTCAGACTTTTACACAATGAGTGTTAATTCCCCCTTCATATACATCTACTATTCAAGACAGCTATTAAAATCTGGATGAATTAATGTAACAGCAGGGGGCAGTGTCGCACACAGCAAATTAGAACAGAGAACATTTTTGGGGTTTTTTTTGTTTTTTGTTTTTTTTTACAGAAAAAGATCGTCAGGAGTTTCAGTAAGACGTGAGAACACAGGAGATGAAGATTTGGTTGTTTGGAGATCACCTGAGGCAAAACTGCAGTGAAATGTGTTTTGGTGTTAATGTTCCTGCATCTTCAGTAGAGTTTCTCACCTTCCTAAAATAAGTCTGTGTCACTCCATTGGGTTTGGAACGTAGTGAAGACACGGAGACGCTCACTCTTGCACAGTGTTACGAGTTTATTATACTAAATCCTCGAAAAATCAAGCCACGTGTTGCGAGAAATCGTCTGCTTTATGATTCACGCCACACTGATCTCAAATCAGCACTCACCTCTGTTACACTAATATTAGGGCCAATAAACTGATGAGAATTGGCTAACAAAATAGCATTTGAGCTACACTCAAGTTCATTGTGTGCGCGTATGTGAGTGATTCATGTACCTATAACCAGTTCTACAACACACTTGGATACATTATATAATCAAAACGATCAGGTACTTCAGAGCATGCAAATGAGCGAATTTGCATTTTATCATCAGGTAAAGTTCTTTCTTAAACCATAGTAACCTTCAGATACAATTCATTTCGTTTTATTTTCATTTTTTACCATCCATTTCTAAATTATTCATTATTGTTAAAAGAATATACAAAACTACATATTTATCCATATTTTAACATTGCAATTAAAAATATATTAATTTTTAGGGCCACAACTAAATTATTTTGATAAATCGATTAATCTGTCTGATTTCTTCAATTAGTTCAATTTCTCCTTTTTTTAAAAAAAAACCATGTTATTTCACATTCTGCCTGATATCCTTCAAACATTGTGCAAATTGAAGGCAATGAAAAAGGTATTAACATCCATGTGGGCTATGCTATACATTGTGCAAAGGATTATTATTATTTTTTTAATATTAATTTTATATTTCGAAAAAAAACAAATTTTTGCTTTAAAGCTTGCGTACAATGACCAGTAAAATGCTAAAAACAAAAGCACAAACTAAATGTTAACTGGTAAGATGTTGAAGGTTCTGCAGTAACACAATCATTCATCTGAACACAGTAACGTTACTTTGTATAGAAATGTAAAGTCTCATTTACAGAATAATTACTGTATAACCCCATTATAGTTACTGCTCTCATAAAAACACAATTACTTTTGTTTCGAATATTGCTAAATATAGCATCAAACAACATTTCAATGAAACAACAAAATGAATATTTTAGACAGTTATTGTTTCCTTTCTATTGAGTGCTGATTGAGTCTCCATTCAACTTCACATACGCTTCACTCTGTCAGGATGAAGCTTTAGAAATTCATGCCAGTATTTCTGTTTTACATAATGTTTACAGATAAAGATATATTAAAAAAAAAAAAAAAAAAAAGGTATAAAATGTAATTTCTGCACTGAAGAAAACATGTCTCGAACACATTAAACAGCACACGCATCTGTCGCAGCATCTGACACGACAAGTCACGTTAATACACTTACCAGTTTGTTTGAAGCTGATGAGCGTTTTATATTTTTTGGACGACCTGGACCGTGTACTTTTCCCTCAGCAGCTCACACGGTGACCTCCGCCTTTTTCCATGCGTTTTATTCATAGAAATGCATTTTTCACCATTGAGAAGTGACGTCACTGACGGAGTTATCCACAGTGACATCAGAGACCCGACTATCCACAATCAAACTGTCGATTATTTTAATTATTGATTTTATCACTTAGTTGTTGCAGCCCTACTAATTTATTTATTTATTTATTTAAAAACAACATTAAATAACTTATGTTATTTTATGAATCTTATTGGTGCACATTTAGACTGAAGACCTCAGTGAGGTCTGTAGGGATACATGTGCGCTCCATGCTACATTCCTACAGACAGCTGGATTCTGGGTGTAGAACCTCTCGGACCTTTTTAACTGCACGTTATTTAAACATTTTATGTGCTTGACAAACACAAATCATCTTTAATTCAGAATTAAACCCAAGAAATTTTTTTCCTGTTAATCTAACAATCTATAATCTGTTCATCTCTTTTTAAAACGGTTAAAGTGTGTATGGAGTCACGTCTCCCGTCTCGCTCCGTCTCTGTCGTCTGCTGCTGATGTAGTTTGGTATGAGAGGAATGCTGCAGCTCGTTAATCTTGTGGAGGGGCAGAAAGGGTTTCTTTGGGGGGGCGGGGGGGTTTGGGGGTCGCTCAGGGGGATGTAATGGGGCAAAATAAACCCAGCTGGAACATATAGACCGATGTCTCAGTGACCTCTACGATCTGAACTCCAGGACTGACTCAAGATCAGTGGTCAGGGAGGGAAAAGGAGGAGTTTCTGCTTTTGGAGAAAAAAAAAAAAAAAAAAAAAAAAAGTGTAAAAGTGAACGTGTGGGGGAATTTTATTTACTTAAATACCACTTCCTCACGAGCAGCACAATCAGTCAGATTCTACTGGATTGCTAATAAACTTGTGCTAACTAGTTTGTTATCTACAGGTTAGTTCCTGCGGTCTCTTGCGTTATAGCAGCTATAAACAGCATTCCCTTACCAGCCTCTTTATTCTCTCTCAAAGCGTAAACTCCTGTCCTGAAAAGGTCAGAAAACTTAGTTATAGCTTTAACCTCAGATACTGGAGACTTTCCATAAATGTTAAACGTCTCTATACAGATCAACTTTTTTTTGTGTTGGGGTTGGAGTAACGGGTGGAGTGAACATCATGCGGGTCAGAAACAGCATCAGCGTCAGTCTGCCAGAACCGGCTGGGTGACTCACGTCCCACTCAGACGTGAATAAAGTCAGTCTCACGGAGACACAGAATACAGAGAATGACTCGCGTTCCTCAGCACCAAGAGGAAACCGACATCACCAACTGCTTCGTCATGCCCACTCAATGACTGCTGCATCACGGGATATGTCAAGCAGCTGTCTCTCTGCAGTGAATTCCTCCGATTCCCGGCGGGGAAGGAAACACAGCTGAATATAGAATCGATGGAAAATGGAAGAGATCCAATCTCCAGTCACGGGCTGATGGAGTGGAAACCAATGTTTTGACACAGCATTACAAAGCAATAACAGCGTTCCTACCATACCGAAAAATGAGAACGCAGTACACAAACCGGCATCCCGAGTGCCAGGGACAAGCAGATTACGAGTCCGGGACACTCGCTGTTTATTTGAAGGATAAATAATAGGTCTCCAGAGGGGTATGTTCTACTCTAAATATAATAAAACAGGTTTCATTTGCAATGAGAATCCCCTTGTTGCTCTTATCATACACTGCACACGACAGCCAAGGTGAGGTCTAGTCTTCGGTAGCAAGAATTCTGACAAGAGGTCAACTACAATACAAACTTAATGTCGGTAGCCTCAGAGGCCCCACCCACAAGATCCAGATAGTTAATGTTTGTGTACTTTTCTGGCCACAAGCTTCAGGATGATTAAGGCTGCAATCTGATTGGCTCTTCAGTCTTCCTTGTGTACGTACTGGTTTCCAGTCTTTATGCTAAACATGCACAAATATGACTAAAAGTTAAAGTAAATGTATTTATTTATTTTTAAAAGACCGAATTCCATAATTGTTTTAATTTGCGTGAAGCACTCTGAAGAAGTTCTGTAGATTCTGTTAAAGAAGGCAGTTCTTAGTTTCTCTACATCAGAGGATTCATCAGGATTAAACATCTCTTCTTCGGGAAGTTAAATACTAGCAAAATGTTCAAGTTAAAATTAGTATTAGCTCCCACTTTCAGATCAATAATTTGATTATGAAGACATCCAAACGTGATGTGGCATGTTCGAGAATTTGTGCGGGTTATTTATTTATCCTTTTTGTTAGGAGGTCAACAACAAAAAATCTTTAGTAAAAGTAATAAATCAGTATTGTTTAATTCAGAGGGAAATTCAGCGATGCCACACAAACCCAATCTCTCCAAAACTCAGAAATGTCATGACTAAAGCACTCCCGTCCAGGAATTCCTTTCAAACTCAGCAGATTTGCTGCAACCCAGGCGAAAGCAGAGAGGCCTGGACTCACTTCAGAAATTACTGTTCGTTTGAGATTATTAGGACCAGGTGGAGGAGGAACCCAACCCCCAAAGCCCAGGAGAGGAAAGTCTACACGAACACGCTCACATTCCTCCACCGTCTTCCACTCAAAGAGCAAATTAAACTGAAGATGATGAAGTGAGGAACCCACGTCATTTTACGTAACACTTAAATAAAATCAGTACCGATTAGCTGGGACTCATTTTTCCCTCGTTTCTTTCTGAGCTGCATTAAAAGGGCACAATTTTATCAGATATAATGCTAGTACATGGTGACGTTAGTCCGGAGTTATCTGCGTGTCGACTGTACATGTGATGCAGTACCAGTGTAAAGAGCTTGGGGTCAGGATAGCACAATGCGACACCATGTTACGCATCACACTGAACAAAACCACACGCCCCTATATTAACCTAGACTAACTAATAAAGTATTCACACTATACGATTTCTTCTTACTGAAGGTTTTTTCTTTTTAAGATAGCACTCTTCTGGATGTTTAAGATTTCCAGCTACTTTAACCTGGGTTGAGATTTAAGACACTCATGACGACGATCATGATGACAGCAGGGAATTTGAAAGTAAATTTTAAACTTTATCTGTGTGATTAAAGACAGCATCTCAAAACAGTCCCAGAATAACATCGGGAGGGGGGGAAATAAATAAAATAATCACTGACTGGTTAGCCTGTTGCCATGGAAACCAGGGATGTTTCAGTACCGAGCTGTCTTGTGGACATCGGTTTTTAAACGGTACACTGGAGAGAATGTGAACAGACACACACACAGCATGTTTTTAGACGAAACAAAAAAAAAATAAAAAAAAAAAAAAAAGAAAAAAAAAATATTTTAATTAAAAAAAAAAAAAAAAAAAAAAAAAAGAAGTAAGAGGGTGTTTTTTTTTTTTTTTTAATATTTTGAAAAGAAACAAAAAAAAACCCACCAACACAAACCACAAAAAGGGGTGGGGAGTTTTCACTGCATTTTTCGACAGGACACGTACACACGGCAGTGGTCAACCGTTTTATGGCGAACGGGAGCACGGCTGCATCCGAAACCACAGACTTCCCTACTATATAGGAGAGATACATATATCTCGGCTACTATGCAGTAGGCAAGTACGTGGTTTTGGACACAACCCAAGGCTTCAAGCGGTCATCTATTTGCATGTATAGCATGACCATTCACTGCACATGAAGCTTTTGGAAAATTAAAAATGAAAACACCCAAGACAGTATAATGGAACCATAACGAAGACGAACTGTATGTTGATGCATGAAATTCTGGAGGGACTGCCTGTTCTCTTCCTTTATATCAGCTAGCTAAACTACTGTGAATTAGAAACAGGGTTACTGCAGGTTGGTTAGTATCAAGGACGAGGCGATTCTGCCGATATCGGTATTGAAAATGGATTAAAAACGGGATTGATGAGTCACTTTTTGGCACTCACAATCCATTTTCCATCTTTATTATGTATTATGCAGTTCCCATAGCAATCTCGTCTCTTGCTCAACTTGTAACGAGTTTTAAATAGACAGTAAATTTCAGCTTCTGAGACCAGCACATTTATCATCAAAGTTTAATTTAAATCTTTGCTGCTTAGCCAAGATGATTTTATACTCTATAACTTTCGTATTCCCCCCCCTCAGTGTGTGGTTTCGCTATGGCGCGCTGGAAGCCATGTTTCTACAAAAAAACAGATGTTTTCGTTTAAGCAAGCGCTCCTTTCCCTTTACACGCGTTCCACACTCGCTATAATTACAAACTTACTGCAGCCAACAGCCAGTGATGGAGATCGTGGAAAGTATTCAGAAAATCCATCAAAGGCAGACGCGCCCCGAGTGTGTATAGAAGTGACGAAATGTGGCGCTGGTCTGACCCTAACCACATCCAACCTTCATTCTGGCTTTACAGTGGCATCTCAGACCAGTCCGGTAAAACCAGAGCTTTGATAGCGTTTGGGACACAGACTTGATTTAACCAAACAAAACCAGAGAGTCACTACGACGGAGATCATCGCTGTGACTTAGAAAAGTCTGCTAGCTAATTAGCAGGTAGCATAAGCTACAGGAGTGCCTCACTTTCTCTTGAAGCTAAAAATAAAGATTGCAGCTTGTCACGTTACCGAGAAACCTCAAAGTTTCTGTCTCTGTCCTGAAGATGTCATGCTACAGCTTTACCTCCGACACTGGAGACTCCTTCCATAAAATGTTCTATAAACATCTCCTTACTTCATGAAAACGTCACCACGCCAATCTATTCCTCATAATCGGTTTATTATCAGTGCAGTATCTGCTTTACACATCCCTGTGAACGGGCCGTTACTATAGAAACCTTAACGTATTAGATTACAATGAACGCATCAATATTAATGTTATCATCATCATCATCATTATTATTATTATTATGCCTGCGCTATTGTCAGAGCTGCTGTTAGAGAATTAACAACGCCTTCTGATCAGAACCAATCAGAATATAACCTATTGAAGTTGATGTTGCTTTTTCCCCCGTTCATGTAAACTCTGTACAATATAAAAAAAAAAAAAACAGAGTGCGAGGATAATCACAACAGGCTTGATGCTTGTCGCTGTGCCAGCAGGCGTAGTATCACACACAGACAGAGGAAATTCCCCCCAGTGTGTGTGTGTGTCTCTCTCTCTCTCTCTCACACACACAGCTGCACAAAGGCGCCATTGTACCCCACAACGAGGGTCAGACACTCCAAAAGCCACCATTTTATACGCACTACACCTCCCACTGTAGGGTCTGATTGAAACACGACAGCTGAAGGAGATGTGGAACGTTCCAGAAGTTAGAGGAGTCCTCCTGCTTTCTTTCCACTAACTGGACACATTTTTACCTGAGAGTTTATCCAAGAGACATTTCTTCTACTGAGATCTTCTACCAAGATAAAATGACCGGGCGGTACGAGTTTAAATACACAACAGGACGCCAAACAGCAGCCACACACACATACAAGATAGTCAAACAATCCAGCTTTAATAATTAATACAGTGATATCAAATGTGCTGTTCTGGATCAGGGCGTGTCTCAGACAGATGGCGCACACTTCGAACTTTCACACACTAATGAAAGTGTTTAAGATGTCCAGTAACGACTATACTATACAGATAAGTATGTGAGTAAGAAAGTAAAGAGAGACTAACAATATTTGATTAAATTAAATATGATTAAAGTGAAAGTTCGATTAAACTGAAACGTGTGCAGTTTCTCTTCTCTCCAGAACGCAGTAGATAAAAGCGGTGTGCGCACGTCTGGAGTTTGCGTCTTTTATTCACGCATCTAACACGAGCACCTCACAGTGTCTCAAAGACTTTCAACCCTCACCAATGTAAGTAAGTTAGTAAATAAATAACAAATTACACACATCAGAAAGAAGCGCACATGGACATGCAAGCGTTTTTTTTCTCTTTCCCTTTTCATCAGTTTATAATTTTTTATATATATATATATATATATATATATATATATATATATATATATATATATATATATATATATATATATATATATATATATATATATATATATATATATATATATATATATATATATATATATATATATATATATATATAAAAAAAAACACCCCACCTGATTCAGCACTGTTAAACATCAGGAACAGATGTGCTAATGCTTAATTAATGCTAGTTAACGCGGGATAAAATCGACAGTCAGTCCCTCCAGGATTCTGCAATCACAGAAGTGAATGCAAAAAGGAAACTCTGCATTATTCGGAGGAACTTGCGATTTTTTAAAGTTACCGCAGATTTGGTCCGAGAAGTGTCATGTGACATCACGACGTGCATTCAGCCAAAGCCCTCTTCGCTTCCTGTGCGTCGAACATGAGTACAGCTAAAAGTTCTCATTTACCAACAAACATCACTGAAAGACCGAGCAAAGCCATTTCATGACAATTCAAGTAGTTTACTGCAAAAAAGGCCTAAAATAAAAATAGTGTAGTTGTGTAGTTCAAATGAGTCTCGTCAAGCTGAGAAACTGAAACGGATCGAGAGCGAGGTCATCGAGCAATCAAGCGTGCCACTGGTTCATTAAAGAGTTACTCAGTAAAATTAGGGCTGATGTTAACGAGTAGTGTGAACACTCTACTACATGAGAAACTCAAGGGGGAGTGTACAGAGAAAGATAAAACAAACTATACATTTTTATAATCACTCTTGCAAACATCTTCATTCGACAGCTAAGAATTTAAGTGAACGCTATTGTGAGGACATAAGTGTAGCTAATGATCTGTAAATCAGAGCGTCTCAGGGCACAGAGCTGTTTATGACTCAAACACACATGTTTTAAACCTATAAATAAAATGATTACAGCTCCTGCTTATTGTTCTATTTATAAGAAAATTTTAAACCTCATCCATTCAGTGCTGCTGCAGATTTTTTTTTTGCTTTCATTCCTCAAATATGCAGAAACCCAAAGGCCCACCACAGAGAAAACCCAGGAAACACACCTCTCTCTGCATTCCAGATGTGGCTGTGTGAAATTAATTTATCTCCAGAGGCTGCAATTTTTTAAATTATATATATATATATATATATATATATATATAGCTAACTTTGGAAATACTTTCCATTTCTGCTGCTGCTTACGTGACGTAAAATAAAAACTCAACGAAGTGCCAATATAACTAAATAAGGCCAGAAGGAGAGCTGAGCACGTAAGAATTTCAAGCTTCTTGAAACACTTAAATGGAAAACAAACCTTTCGTTATTAAAAAAAAAAAAGAAAAAAAAAAAAAAAAGGAGGATAATGACTGCTGTGGAATTTCTTCAGGAAAAAGACCAAAAACCCCACGAACCTGGCATGTGTGTTTAATCCATGATGAAGTTAAAAATAAAACCTGTCCCTTCATGTACGATGAAGCTCATAATTCTATTCAGTCACAAAAAAAATAATAATAATAAAAAAAAATTATAGTGGCATTTCTACCACGAACACAGGACTGTAGACAATTAGATTAAATTTGAATTTGTTTTATTGCACAATTGCAGATTGAATTTTAAAGGTCAATTTAAAAAATAGGTTCTAGAATCTAAAGGACACATTCATACTTCGAAGAGTTGTTTTACCCAATACAGTAAAAGTAGCTGGAAAACTACATTCATGTACACAATGTTTGCCTAAACAAAACTATCCCGGTACTTCTTCATACACAGAAATAAAATGTTTATACCCAAAACCTAAAAATTACTACCAATTACTACTTCTTTCTAGCTACAAATTTATTTTTACCCAAAACGTGTTTTAGCTAAATGAAATTGTACCCAAAACGCCAATATATATTAAAAAAACAAAACACTTACTATTCCTAGATACAAAATTGTCGTTTCAGCAAACCATTGTGTTTCTTAGCTAGATATATTTCTTTTATACAGAAATTCTTTGTCTTGCCGATAACTCATAATTCCTACCAAGGACGCATTAATCCTTGCTACAAAACATTGCATTTTCTTTAAGAAATACAAAAATACTTTTCTTACTTAAAACATATGATTCTTACTAAACGCTTATTTCTTCTAGCTACAGATGTTTTTAGCAAAAAAAAAAACCCCAACTTATTTGCTTATTTAAATTGGTTAAAAACTTATTTGCATTTTTACCCATTACTCACCATTTCTAGCAAGCAACAGAATTGTTTAACAAAAACATTGTTTCTCTTATCTAAAATCGTTTTCTGGAAATTTTATGTCTCACGTAAAACTTACAATTCCAGCTATTACCATTTCTGCCTACAAAAATGGTTATTTAAAAAGGCAAACATCATGTTCTTTAGCTACACGATATCTCCTTTTTTAACTTGGTTCTACATGCAAAACTTATTTTTAGCTAAAAACATTGTATTTATTATTAAATAGAAGTTATACATCTTGCCTAAAATGTACAATTCTTACCAAATACTTATTCTTAGCTACAGAGTTGTTGATTTTATCCAAAACATTGTGCTTCTTTGTGGGGGAAAAACTGCTCTTATTACTAGCTAAGAAATTGGTTTCAGTTAAAAACAATGCGTTTTCTTAGCTTTAAAAAATATAAATAAATAAATAAATAAATATTATTAAATAAGTAGTTATCCTTACCTTGCAGCATGCACCTGTATGCCGATTCGGAGATGGCGTAGATATGCGGTGGCATTTCGTGTCTCTTTTTTCCACGGTACATCTCGATGATGTTTTCTGAGTAAATGGGCAGGTTTTTGTACGGGTTTATCACCACACAGAAGAGTCCGGAATATGTCTGGAAAAGGAAGGAATTTTTTTTTTAATTCCCCTTATTAACTGAACTATGAACTGCTTTATTTGTTCCATGACACCAGGGAACTGTATGATTAGGTTTCTAAATAGTGGTATACTAGCATGTTAAATAAGTCAACAAACAAACAAACGAGCCTTCATAGTAATGTTAGGACTCAGATTTTTCCAATAAGCACAGAGTCCGGCTTTATGATAAAAATATACCGCACAGTAAGAAATGCTCCATGTAGTACATACTATTTTGGCACTATGGAGTACAGTAGAATGTGGTTTGGGACAGAGCCCACAGCAAGACTGGAACACACTCAACATAATTTCAAACCTTTATTTTCCCTTTTTTTCCCCAATCACTAAACACCACCAGTTGGGCAAAGTCTAAGTACAGGAAGTTCCTGCCCCCCCACCCCCCACACACACACACACACATCTGACCTTGTTCTAAACACTATTTGTGCAACATGTAACTGCAGACCAAACTAAGGGAATAAAGCATAAACTTGAGCTGGAGGTCACGTGTTGAGCGTCCGCATCCTCGGTCTGGGTTTATGCCATGTGCCATCTTATATTATTAGCCAAGTAGCTATTTTGCTAACTAGCCACAAGATCACCTAATTGTCTGACATGTTTCGGTCATTCAGTTTCTCGGATATTAAAATGTTCAGCTTTACATAAGCAGATCTGCACTCCTGAGTCACTGCACCAAGTTTAACTCAACCCTGCAGCTAGGATTTGAGCAGACAGGGATATACGTCTCCCTCCTTTCCTGTCCTCTTTCACTAGTCTGTAACATTCAGTGGCAGACTGCTAAACTTCTGCTAAAATTATCACAATTGGCCATCTCATGAATAAAAAAAATAAATAATAATAAAAAATAATAATAAAAAAAAAATTATAAAATATATATATAATATAAATAAATAAATAAATAAGTATATACACATGCATGTTTTAAACCACACCAACATCGCCGCAGCAGCTACACGCTCACATACCACAATTCTATCCTCTTGCCTCGCGGTATTCCAGAAGGTCTGTTGGTAAAAACTTTCAATTGATCTTTCAAAAAACAAAACCTCAATTTTCTCTCTTTTACAGACCTCTTCATTAATCTTTTAGTAAAAGAAGTTGTGTAAGTGATTTCATGGCTAAACCAAAGCACCCAAAAATTAAAAGGACATATAAATAAAATTTGTGGTACATTTAAAAACACTTGCTAATATTTTCTTCGTACTCATGTACAAGTTGGTAAATTAAATGAACAGACAAGTCCATGGTGCCTCGCCTACAAAACCCCATTAAAGGAAAAGTGCCTACTAAGCGTAATGTACACTAAAGCTTCCAGTAATGCAGCTCAGCCACTGCAGCGCATCTGTCATCATACACACAAACCAAACTCCACCCCGCCTTAATCAGTTTATTTAAATAAATAAATTAATAAATAAAAATTACAGGAACACGTTGACGACCAATCGTACGATTTGATATAAACGATCAGTCGAGATTCACGGTATAAGAATCTCCTTATATGGAAATTTACACAAACTCAGGAGTGAAGTGTAGGATACAAATATTATTCCCCTCCTTGCATTTCCATCATTAGAACATTTCTGGTGTAAAACAGTCCTGCGACAGATTTATGAATAAATAAATTAATCAGGAGTGACAAGTACCCACTGTCAGAGTTATATAAAAGAATCTACAGATAAGAGGGAGAAGCTAATCATGGAAATGACTTGGTAAAGAGCTTTAAACTTGATCTCTCTCTCTCACACTCACAGCAGAATCTCTCACTAGACAAAACTGTTTTTATTCCTGATAGCTGATTGGGCATTAACATCCTTGCTGTCCTACAATATTCTACATTATCATGACACATCGCAAGATGCAAAACATACAATAACTTATCAGGGAAATATTTATCCTATTCAGACGCCAGCATGATTTTTAGGTCTTTATTTTAGATAAAGAACATCAGTGACCTTCTCTCTCTCCCAGTCAGACGACAATCCCATAATTCTGTTCGTCACACACACGGCACTTTGTCACTATAAATGTAGCAAACTACAATAAAATATGCGCGTGTGTGTGTGTGTGTGTGATAAACCCCAGTCCACGAACATTCCATGATTACCTCATCACTGCTGGCCTCCTGTTTTCACAGTGTGAGGTGGAAAAACCACAAACGGTCCTGCACTCGTCCTGTATTGGGCTTAAACTATTTCCCTCCTTCTTTATCTCAGTTTCTTACACACCACAGCTGGTACATATATTTGGGGGGGGGGGGTCAGGAGAGATGCACTTTTCACCCTGTTTGATGATCAGTAATGAAATCCTAAACACTACATCACCAGAGATTTATACGTGCCCCCCTCCCCCCTGCCATGTGGGCGTGACACTTACGTAGATGAGTCCGGAGTAGTAGCGGTCCTTCAGGTTGTGGAGAACCGACGCCTCATTGAGACAGGTGAGCTCGGCCATGTCCTCCACCTTACTGAACTTGGGTGGGTTCATTTTCTGGATATCGTCTTTGTTCACCAGAGCTTTCTTCCCGTTCTCGGCGAGCTCCACCAGCACCTCCTCGCCTCGCTCCTCCCGAATGCTGGCCGCCTCAAACCCGTGCCTCTCGGACGGAACCCACACCAGCTTCTTGGCGGTCCAGTCAGCCTGCGTGGCCGGGTTATAGACCACGGCCCGGTCCACGAAGAGGTACCGCTCCGGGTCCTCCTGCCCGCTCCGCTGAGCCATCTCCGGCATTGGGGACTAGAAACGTGGGCCACCTAGAGAGAACCGGACACGAGTCAACACTTCACACTCTCAACCATCACCACACTGACTAAGGCCAAATTGATCACTCTTACATACTTTAAATAAAAAGAACAACTCAGAAATGGAAATATTCATTTTTAGATACATTTCAATTTTGTACTATTTTTTGGTCCAATTTTTATTCATTGTTTGAACTACATTTTGAGCAATCCATTTTTACTATTTAAGAAAATCTTTTTTTTTTTAAAGTTCCAGTTTTAGCTTTTTTTTTAAACCATTTTTAATCACATTTTAAACAACTTTACTACATTTTGATCTATTAATCAAAATTGTATTTATTAATTTTTTTAAAGTAATGGAGCCCTCACTGCAGACAGGGATGATGAGAAGGTAAAACCTTTTAATTCCACATACTGGATAAAAGTGAATTTAAAATAATTTAAAAAATCCTAAACTCCCCCCCTTTACTGTTTTGACTCAGAATCACATTTAATATGACATTCATTGTTACTATAGTGACGATACGAATAAGATTACATTAGCACGTGCCTAATCACAAAAACCCGTGGATGATGTTTGATTTCAGCGTCTGACGTCAAACTGAACACCCTGATGTGCATCAGAGCAGGCTGCTTCCAAAACATTCACCTATCTACACATTAAACCATGAGCGCTTCAGTTTTCCGCAGAAGTCACCTCGGACAGACATAGGCCTGAATTCCTGCCCCCAAAACACCACAAAACAGGGTCACGGCTGCAGCACACACACACACACACACACACACACACACACACAAGCCATGGGTTTACTGCACATCTACTCTAAATCCTTCACCTGCCTCATAAAAGAAGCCAATATTAAAAAGACAGTACATTAGAAGTGAGCGTTCTGTCACCTGTACCCTATGTAGGGAACCTATATAGGGAAGTTAGGAGTCATTAGGGATTTAGCCCTCTCCTTCAGTAATTCAGGCCAGCTCTAAATAAATAAATAAATTGATTAAATGAATATTCAAGACTAAATACACAACCCCACACAAGAGAAGACATCATACATTTTTTCTTAAAATAAACAACCGAAATCTGTTCAATTATTTTTTAATTCCTTTTTAACTTGAGTGAATGCGGCATTTCTGGACGACACCGTTAACCACCATGCCTGCTGCACAGTGATTGGCTAACATTCTCCCGCCTACTACGCCACGATTGGCTGGAGTTCATCCTCACGCGCATTCCGCTGACTTGTCCAATCAGCGGGGTCGCTTGCGAACACGAGCAAACTGTCAATCGAACGAGTCTGAGGCGGGATTTCACGTTAGAATACGGGTGGAGGGAGTGGTGAAAAAAAACCCCAACAACGCCTAGCCTAGCTTTAATCAGCGACCGTTAACTGCATGCATGGCCTTGGCCCAAAAGGATGGAGGCTGAATTAAGTTACGAGGCTAACTGTACAGATAGATCATGCATAGGGATAAATATAGAGCAGTGAATAGGTGGAAGATTGAAGGCGTACAGCAGATGATGAAATAAGTTTTTTTTTAATGTGAAAAAAAGTGCTAGCGTGTACGGTTCGCCTCAGCCTCCCCTGTATCATCACCCCAAAAAAAGTACCGACACTAATAATCCGTCTAGCCGCTTCTCCAGTGTGCAAGCAATAAGCAATTAAATAAACAATAATCCCTGACTTACAAAGGGCAGCTGGCGATGAGAGCTCCGTATATGAAGAGATGAATATGTCCGTGTCCAGTTTTAAGGCTGCAGTTTCTTCTGAAACTCGGTCAGTGTTTTCGCCTTGGTTCGCCCCTCAGAGACCGCACTGATGCTGCTGCCGCCTCAACCGAACCAGCACCGCCCCTTTTATACCAACCCCGCCCACTCCAACCAAACCCAGCGTTATCCGTTACTCTCAGGCTCCACCCCCTCCCTCCCACCAGAACCGCTTCATTCCCTATCCTAACATTCCTCGCGCTTCATTCTTCACGCTTCTTTGGCGCCACTTGTGATCTCGCCCACTCTGTCCTGATTGGCTCGTATTAGCACTTGACCGCTGGCCATTGTTTGATGACAGGACGCTGCGGGTTCGGTTGAGAAAACACTGAAATTTACCTTCGATTTAAATAAAGTCTTTGATTTCAAAATACATCACTTTTTGTTCTTTATATAATTATATAACCGATTCTGGTTCAAATAAATTTAGAACAAATAATAACTCCATAGAATGCATTTAACATTGTACAAATAGATGTCTCCCTCTTGTGGTTATAAAAGTAGTAACATTTCAATTTGACAAGCGAAATAAAATTCTCAATAAGAATAAAGACAATTTCTGTTATAAATATTGTAATTTCTTAATGTATAAAGTCAACTATTAAACAACTGTCCAACAAATATTCATACATATTTTTTTAAACAAAGTTTTAGTTAAGTAACGTACGTTTGCTAACATTGGTTTCCTACTGGCTGCTTCATAGCTAGTTACATAATGTTTGCTAACAGATCTAACACATTTCTTCAATAGATCATAGTAAAAATGTTTATTTGGCTAAAATTATACTAAGAATACTAAGAATTGGTTTAGATCTTGCTAAAGTAGTGTTACATTTGGATGAATCATTTTGCATTCACCACAAAGAATGCTTCGATCCTGTTAGCTTGCAAGTTAGTCCTCATCATTAGTCCTCATAACTTGGAACAAAGGGTTAAAACTGTTAGCAAAACACAATGTTAGCTTGAATTTCTGAGGTAAATGTATATCCGTAAAGCTCATGCTAGCTCGAGCTAACATTAGAGAAAAATTTCGTGTTAAATAAAAATTAAGTGTTTCTTTTTGGCAGCAAATAATCCCTTGCCTTTTCTCCTTCTTTTTGAAATATTTTTATATTTACTGAAACTGCCAACATCAGACAAAATTCTTATGTCAGAACACACTTGAGCTTGTTGATCATGACAAGCGCTACAAATAAAGTATAAATATTTTGAGCATTTTTTTTTTACCATATACATATTTTGACATACCAAAATCTTTCTATGTATTTGATGGAATATTTGTTGTATATTTTATTGCTGTTTGTTGTTGTATGGCACAAATCAAATCACCTATTAGAGATACTAGTTTAATCGTCGACTGAAAAGTGACAACTAAAAGTGAATTCTGTTTAGATGATAATGAATAAAACTGCCCTTTTCTCCACCACGATAAACAAAGTAAAGCAGTAACAAGCCAGAAACCTTTAATTACTACTTAAAATTATGTTTATTTAAGTCCTTTATGTTTATGATGATTATGTTATACACACCTGTAACCAGCACTATGTACATTTTTATAGCAGGGAGAAATGTTAATAAGTTATTAAAATAGATCTGAAAGGCCTACCCAAGATTTTGTTTTATTTTTATGCGTTTGGTCTCAGACATTTGGCTCATTGGTCACTTCCACCCCGTTATTACACATCTGCACTCAATTTGGACAAGAGTGTCCAGAATGTTTGATTCTGATATTTATCTCAATGTTGCCTCGAGCCTATGGCTAAACGCCAAACTAAGTATCATTAAGTCCCATTTTTGTCCGTCAGAGTGGACCCCCTCTAAATTGTATGGGCTCGGTCTTAAAGACACACCCACCTGCTGGCGATGCCATTCAGAAGATGGAGACACTACTCATGTTTTTTGGGGGTGTCGTAAGATCCAAGAATTTTGGTTGAAGGTGCAGAGCTTTGTATGTGAGGTGTTGAACACTCAGATCTTGGTTTGCCCTAGACTCTGTATTTTGGGAGATGGGGAGGTCACAAAATTGGAGGATAGGTACAAAAAAGATTGGGTTTTGACCAGTGTGATGATTGGTAGACAGGTTATTTTAAGGGGATGGAAATCAGATGGAGTGCCCTCATTTCCAGAGTGGTGTGTGGAGATGGGGAGGGTGGCTGCCTTTGAGGAGGGGTCGAGCAGAAGGATTGGAGTTGGGAATTCCTTCAGGAAGAAATGGAGCAGTTATTTGGTGTTTTTCGGGGGACTCTCGAGGAGGGGCAGTGGAGAGTATAATTTAGAGTTTAGTCTATGATTATACTTGATTATTGTATTTTCCTTTTTTTATTGTATATATATATATATATATATATATATATATATATATATATATATATATATATATATATATATATATATATATATATATTTATTTGGGATTATATTCTATTGACCACGGGGGTGTTCATGGGGGGACCAGGGTGGGGTGGGAGGTTGGTAGGGACAGAGGTTATAGTCAGGACTTATGTTAAATAGTTTGATTCATTATATATGTTGTTTGTCTCTTTGTGTTAACTTGTGAATCAATAATAGTGTTAATTACAATTTTTTTTAAATAGATCTGAAAATAGATTACTAACTAATTAGCTAATGTTAGCGACACAATTCAGAAGCAATATTTTGCAATTACAGCAGTGTGAATGGTACATTAGCACAACATATGTATTATAAATATATAAACTCAGCAAAAAAAGAAACGTCCCTTTTTCAGGAGACTGTATTTTAAAGATAATTTTATAAAATCCAATAAGCTTTACAGATCTTTATTGGAAAGGGTTTAAACAATGTTTTTCATGCTTGTTCAATGAACTATAAACAATTATTGCACATGTAATAATTAAGACACTAACAGTTTACAGATGGTAGGCCATTGAGGTCACAATTACAATAACGTAGGACACTAAAGACACCTTTCTACTGATTCTGAAAAAAAGACCAGAAGAAAGATGTCTAGGGTGCCTGCTCACCTGCGTGAACATGGCACAGGCCTGCTGCAGGGAGACATGAGGACTGCAGATGTGTCCAGAGCAATAAACTGCAATGTCTGTAATGTAAGACGCCTAAGACAGTGCTACAGGGAGACAGGAAGGACAGCTGATTGTCCTTGCAGTGAAAAATTACATGTAACCATGTGTCCCCTCCAGACGTGATCGACAACTTTCAGATGCCTTGGTGGAAGAGTGGAGTAACATCTCGCAGCAAGAACTAACAAATCTGGTGCAGTCCATGACGATGAGATGCTCTGTAGTACTTAAAGCAGCAGGAGGACACCACATACAGTGACTGCTACTTTTAATATTGATCCCCCTTTGTTCAGAGACTCATTATTCCATTTATGTTCATCAAATGTCTGTGAAACTTGTTCAGTTTATGTCTCAGTTGTTGTATGTTTTATGTTAATACAAATATTTACATGTTAGGAAATTAGCTGGAAATAAAAGCAGTTGAATATGAGGACGTTTCTTTTCTTGCTGAGTTTATATCATAGACATGAGAAGACAGCATTATGCTAAATTATTTACAATTATATATAATATTTGATCATTTCTCAGTTTGAATTTTTTTTCTTCTAATTTTAATTCTAATTCTACGCTGTTCTCTTTGCTTAAACAAGACAGCATTAACGCTAAATTATTTACAATTATATATATTTTATAATTTCTCAGTTTGAAAAAAAAGAATTCTAATTCTAATTCTTCATTAACATTCTAAATTCTAATTAATTTATAATCGCGTACAAAGTTTCTTAAATTAAAAAAGCTCTAGAATAATTTGTGTGTGTGTGTGTGTGTGTGTGTGTGTGTGAGCGGGTTGTCCAATAGATGACGCTGTTCTCTTTGCTTAAACTGTGAGGTGTATTTGAGCGGGTTGTCCAGCAGGTGACGCAGTTCTCTTTGTTTAAACTCCTGATCTATACTGTAGGTTTGCTTCTGAATGTTTTCTGTTCTTTTTTGAGTGCCACAAATGCTCAGCTATGAATCTCAGCTGTTTATAATATTTTTTAATCTTCATGTTAAATTTAATTATAAATGTTTTGCTATGGTAACAGCAGCTCTGTATACACGGCAGTGATCTTTAACCCCAAACACTTATCCAATAGTGACAGATGAACAGAAGATTGGGGTTCAAAATGGCCATCATTGTGCAGACTTGCGGTGTACTAGTGGATTAATAAATCAATAAAATTAAATTAAAATTAATGAATAGAGAGGGAGCACGGTGACTTAGTGGTTAGCACGTTTGCCTCACACCTCCAGGGTCAGGGTTTGATTCCCACTGTGGCCCTGTGTGTGCGGAGTTTGCATGTTCTTCCCGTGATGCGGGGGTTTCCTCCCCAATCCAAAGACATGCATGGTAGGCTGATTAGCGTGTATGAATGGGTGTGTGAATGTGAATATGTATGTGATTGGCACTCTACCCTGTCCATAATGAACAGAAAATAATCCAGACAAGACATCTTTTTAAAATGTATATTTTTATAGATCATAAATGAAAAACTTTACATTATTTAAATTCATAATTCACAATATGCGTGCGTATACGTACATTTTTTTTTACATAAAGCATCATTTTAAGGGTTAAACTTTAAGCAGAACATCAGGTGATGTACAAAAACAAAAGCCAAATCAATTATCTTACAAATATTCACAATTGAACAACTACAGCGTTTACAGTTAAACTAGTGTGCTAGAACATCGAATCAAATCTGTCACGATTTGAAAAAACAAAACAAAAAATAAGTTCAAGTTAAAATCCACCTCACTAGTGTAACACCTGTTTTTAAATAATTTGTTCATTTTTTATTTTCTTCTTTAATAATTCCCCTTCATACTTTATATGTATTATTTAATAGTATATTTCATATTTTTATTTATACCAGTGCTGTTTAATGTTTAATGTGCACTCATCCACTTCCCCTTGGCCATCTTAAGGGCATGATTGTAGACTACAGGAAATTACCCAGAAGGCTTTGCTGTTTCGATGGGACGCAGTTCCCTTTGTTCAAAAACCTATAATCATGAGCGATAAAGTTCTTCAGGTTTCCAATAATATTTGATTGTGTTTTATTGCTCTGATACTTTACACTGCTAGCTAATTATTGTGCTAGCTAGCTAGGTAGAAAAGTAATTATTTAGCACACTAGATAGTTTGCAAACAAGGTAGTTAGCATGTGTTCTATTTAGCAAGTCAACGCTTCAGCAAATTAGCTGATTGTCACACTGTGTTAGTGTTGGAGTGATAAAACTCGACAGTAATTAAATCGCTAATAATTATACATAAAAAAAACTCAAGCTAACAGTCTTGAGGAGCCTGTCTGAGCTACACTCTTGATCTCTAACACCTTATTGTATTTCATATTTTATATAGATTGTATTTCATATTTTATATAGTAAATCTACCAAGCTAACTAGCTGTTTATATGAAACTAACTTATATGTAGCTACTCTGCAGACAACTGCTTGGTGTAATGCTAGTCATGTGGTTGTATTTAATATTTTATAGCGCTCCTAGCTAGCTAGTTATGTTTAGCTAGCACTCGCTAATGACGTTCCAGTTACACAGTCATGTGATTTGTTTGATGTGCCTGTCAGAAAGAAAACGGCCACTGTTTATATATTAGCATGTCATTTTAGCTACGGGTTTGTAAACATGTTGTCATCCATATTATCAAATATAAAACTGGAAAACTGTGTGTGAGGTCGAGTTAATCTTTCAGTAACTGACATTTGTTAAATTTTTATGAACACTCTATTGGACTATGGATGGAGTGTGTTAGCATGTTCCTAAGTAGCACTAGGCTAAATGTTTTACTCCAGCCTGCTCTTTCCTCCTGATTTGTCAGAAAACGATTTCTGAGAAGGGAAGAGGAAGTTATTCTGATAAATGTGGTTTTTAAACACACTGAATGAAGCAAAACGATTCAGTGTGTGTGTTTAGCAGCATGGAACTTGGTGACCTTCATGTCATACATAATGTGAACAGAATGCCACAAAATTCAAAGGACACAATTAGTTAGCAGAAAGCTGTGTCCACCAAAAGTGCGTTTCTTCTTCCTTCCTTGTTTTTCTGTCAAGAAATGATGCCTGAGAAGGTGTTAATTGAAAGAGGAAGTCCTCGATTCATAAACTTGCTCAGTCCTGAGTCGGTGTCCTCTTCTGTCGTGAACTTTGACCTCATGGACTTTTGAATGTAATATCCAGGATCCTTACACGGCTCTATTTCGATACTGTAAATGATATAACATTTTTTTTTAAACACCAGTCTCCAGAAATGTTTTTCAGCAATTTTTTTTTACAAGTTGTCTGACTCATGTTGTATTTTTTATTTATAAGATACATAACTTATTTACTTATTCATTATTATGCTTAATCATTATTTTCTAAAATATTAAATTAAAATCATGATGGAGGTCTAGGTGAAAGAGAGAGATCTGTGAAGACACAGCTAGTGACCTCTGACCTTTGAACTTCATGGAAGGTTCTGCGCGAGTCTTTATCTAGACACAGCGTGAATCCTGTCCTCTCAGTAGTCTTCAGCTTCAGACTGCACGTTCGGATCTTGGGCTCCTGAGAAAAACAAATATTACATGTTAAAAATAATACTCTTTTTTCTTCCAAAAAGCGAACATCACCAAGGTGCACAAAGTACACATTTTACTTACAAAATAATAAAAAAAAGTTCAATAGCAAGATAAATAATAATACCACTATTACTACTACTGCTGCTAATACTACCAATACTACTGCTACTGTTACTATTACTACTAGAACTACTACTAGTACTACTACTACTATTGGTGGTATTACTGGTGTAAAGAGTGAAATCTCACCGAGACACATTTGGGCTTCACGTCACACACCATGTCCACCATGAGACAGTTCGCATCTGAGAGAGATAGACAGAAATCAGGACACTTAAACACAATAATTGTTTACACTATTAATTTGTGTCCAGTATGGTATGTTCTGCAGAGAGCAGTTCAGTGTGTTCTGACTGGCAGAGAGCAGTACGGAGTGTTCTGATTGGCCCGAGAGCAGTATGTTGTGTTCTGAATGGCCGACAGCAGTACGGAGTGTTCTGATTGGCCGAGAGCAGTGCGGTGTGTTCTGATTGGCAGAGAGCAGTACGGAGTGTTCTGATTGGCCGAGAGCAGTATGTTGTGTTCTGACTGGCCGACAGCAGTATGGTGTGCTCTGATTGGCAGAGAGCAGTGCTGTGTGTTCTGACTGGCCGACAGCAGTGCGGTGTGTTCTTATTGGCCGACAGCAGTGCGGTGTGTTCTGATTGGCCGACAGCAGTGCGGTGTGTCCTGATTAGCAGAGAACAGTACAGTGTGTCCTGATTGGCTGAGAGCAGTACGGTATGTTCTGATTGGCTGAAGTGTGTACCTTGGTTTCTAGGGGTTACAGCTGAAATCTGAATTCTCGCCGTCCGTAATTCAACACCTCTCTCTGTTTCTCGGTTACTCAGTGACACCTGAGAGTGAAATTGAGAGTGAAAGTGAAATTATGAGGCATAAAGATTTTAAGGTACAAAGGAAGCAGAAATTACTTTAATGTGCACAAAAACTTTGTCATACTGTCGAAAACAAATTTAAATAATCAGACGTCAATCCCAAAAGCCTCCCTATTATAAATACAGCGCACTATATACAGTATACTGTACGCTGTAGCGCACATACTGTATAAATACAGTACTGTGTTGTTTGAGTGAGGGGGTGGGGCTTAGACGTAGGTGTGACCTGATCTCATTACCTTCCTGTAGTTGAGCGAGACGAGCGCACCGCACACTTCTGCACTTTTACATTGCTTCTTTTGTCTGATAGTCATGTCTGTAGCAGGAAGAGAGACAGTCATGTGACCCAACAGGTTTCATGATGACATAGCTGTGACATTACACACTGTAGTGGAAATTGAGACTTTTTTTACACACACACAAAGAGAGCAGAGTTGGTACCTCTACCGGTGGTATGACGCTGAGTTAACTCGGGGAAATTGATACTGGCGTAAGACAGGAAGACATCCTCCACTGACTCTTTGGTCGGGTTACAGAACACCATCTACACACACACACACACACACACACACACACACACACACACACACACACATAAATACATACATGTGAATTTTGTGTAAAATTATGCTCACAAAGGGCTGTATTCATAGTGGGAAAGTTTAGCCCACAAAGAAAGTTGTAGACGTTGGTAGCAGTGGTGGCTTGATGGTTAAGGCTCTGGGTTACTGATTGGAAGGTCGGGGGTTGAAGCCCCAGCACTGCCATGCTGCCACTGTTGGGCGCTTGAGCAAGGCCCGTAACCCTCTCTGCTCCAGGGGCGCTGTATTAAGGCTGACCATATGCATGCTGCCACTGTTGGGCGCTTGAGCAAGGCCCTTAACCCTTTCTGCTCCAGGGGCACTGTATTAAGGCTGACCATATGCTCTGTCCCCAACTTCAAACATGATGGGGTATGCGAAGAAAAGAATTTCACTGTGCTGTAATACATACAGTGCCTTGGGAAAGTATTCGGCCCCCTTGAACTTTTCAACCTTTTGTCACATTTCAGGCTTCAAACATAAAGATATAAAAAAAATTTTTTTGTGAAGAATCACCAACAAGTGGGACACAATTGTGAAGTGGAACGAAATCTATTGGATATTTTAAACTTTTTTAGCAAATAAAAAACTGAAAAGTGGTGCGTGCAAAATTATTCGGCCCCTTTACTTTCAGTGCAGCAAACTCACTCCAGAAGTTCAGCGAGGATCTCAGAATGATCCAATGTTGTCCTAAATGACTGATGGTGATAAATAGAATCCACCTGTGTGTAATCAAGTCTTTGTATAAATGCACCTGCTCTGTGATAGTCTCAGGGTTCTGTTGAAAGCGCAGAGAGCATCATGAAGACCAAGGAACACACCAGGCAGGTCCGTAATACTGTTGTGGAGAAGTTTAAAGCTGGATTTGGATACAAAAAGATTTCCCAAGCTTTAAACATCCCAAGGAGCACTGTGCAAGCGATCATTTTGAAATAGAAGGAGTATCAGACCACTGCAAATCTACCAAGACCTGGCCATCCCTCTAAACTTTCAGCTCAGACAAGGAGAAGACTGATCAGAGATGCAGCCAAGGGACCCACGATCACTCTGGATGAACTGCAGAGAACTACAGCTGAGGTGGGAGAGTCTGTCCATAGGACAATAATCAGTCGTACACTGCACAAATCTGGCCTTTATGGAAGAGTGGCAAAAAGAAAGCCATTTCTCAAAGATATCCATTTAAAGTCTCGGGAGACACACCAAACATGTGGAAGAAGGTGCTCTGGTCAGATGAAACCAAAATCGAACTATTTGCCCACAATGCAAAACGATATGTTTGGCGTAAAAGCAACACAGCTCATCACCCTCAACACACCATCCCCACTGTCAAATATGGTGGTGGCAGCATCATGATTGGGCCTGCTTTTCTTCAGCAGGGACAGGGAAGATGGTTAAAATTGAGGGGAAGATGGATGCAGCCAAATACAGGACCATTCTGGATGAAAACCTGTTGGAGTCTGCAAAAGACCTGAAACTGGGACGGAGATTTATCTTCCAACAAGACAATGATCCCAAACATACAGCAAAATCTACAAAGGAATGGTTCACAAATAAACGTATCCAGGTGTTAGAATGGCCAAGTCAAAGTCCAGACCTGAATCCAATCGAGAATCTGTGGAAAGAGCTGAAAACTGCTGTTCACAAACGCTCTCCATCCAACCTCACTGAGCTCGAGCTGTTTTGCAAGGAAGAATGGGCAAGAATTTCAGTCTCGATGTGCAAAACTGATAGAGACATACCCCTGCGACTTGCAGCTGTAATCGCAGCAAAAGGTGGCTCTACAAGTATTACCGCAAGGGGCCGAATAATTTTGCACCCCCCACTTTTCATTTTTTATTAGTTAAAAAGTTTCAAAAATCCAATAGATTTCATTCCACTTCACAATTGTGTCCCACTTGTTGGTGATTCTTCACAAAAAATAAAAATTTTATATCTTTATGTTTGAAGCCTGAAATGTGGCAAAAGGTTGAAAAGTTCAAGGGGGACGAATACTTTCGCAAGGCACTGTATGTGATCAATAAAGACTCGTTATCATTATCATTATTCAGAGTCGGGTTATGCGGCTGCTTCAGTGGATTTTCTGAGCTCCACATCCAGATTATTAAAAACACCTGTGTGGAAGTAGAAGCTTCTGAGACGGGGTTTTGCGATAGAGTCTAAACAACCACCTTTAAACACACTCACCTTTAAACTTGAAAAAAAACCCAAAAACACATCAGGGATAGAAAATATGGACTGAAGAAGAAAAGAGCATTTTTATTCTTTGCTCTCAAATGAATTACGGCGTAAGATAAACCAATAAATAAAAATGACTAGGCTTTTGATAGGATGATATATGAACGACTCTGTCGTGTCAGTTACAGCAATACACAAGGCCCTGTCACATGCCTTGATGCTAGGTTTCCTTAGCTCCTGTTTCCACCTATTTCTGATCATTGTTTTGATCTTGTTTGCCTCTTAAATCAAAAACCTGCACTTCCTTCTGCCTCCATGATCCCGCTATCTGACAGAGATGATGGGCGAACATTCTGTATACAGCCCTTAAAACTTCAAAATGCAATAAAGGCTAACATGCTTTTATTACGTTAAAGTTTTTGGAGATAATTTAGGCATGTTGTAGAAAATATCAGGTCATACAGAGAGTTTACCGTGTGGAATGATTTAATTATTGTGCTTTAAAATGCGATTACGGCATTATATACTGTAGCATTTATATAGTTGATGCTATAATTGTCACGCCACCAACGACAGAGGGCACTGCGGCGCTTTGTGTAAATGGACTCTGTTTTGGTTCACTGGCTTCCGGGTTAGCGCGAGCATTATCGCTGAGTGGTCACAGGTGTGTGTACTTTGTGTTAATGACATTTGTTATATAAACGCCTAAGTTACGGAGCATGTTGCTCGTTATTGTTCCTTGTTAAGTTGACACGTTTGTAGCGGTCGTATGTTTTGTCTCCATGTCACGTTTACTGTTTTCATGTGAAGACCGCGTTTGCTTTAAGTTTGTATTTATTAATAAAGACTGTGATCTGCGCCTGCATGCGCCTCTCGCCTACATGTCGTCACAATGTCCATGTTACTACAATAAATGAAGTACTGTAAATGTAATTGACCTATTTACTGTTTGTTGAACTCATTCTGAATTTTACTTAAACATTACACATTGATCTATACATTATTTGTGTGTGTGGTTTAATAATAAAATCAGTCAAGATTCATTTCCACTTAAGGAACAACATTTTGGGATTTGTTTCGGTTTAACGTATCGTTCATGAGAGAATGATTTTCGTGTCGTTAAATCTTCAAAAAAGAAGTGAGTGCTCACCTTCACGTAGTAGATGGTGAAGTAAACCGGCTGCTGTCCCATTCGCACGTAATAGGAAATGACATCAGCTAAAAAAGAGTTGGGCTCATGTGGCCTGCCAGAGTCACACTGATGGACACACACAATATCCAGGATAATGATGAATGATGATTAGGACATAATAATAATAATAATAGGTGAAGGGTTAGTTACCATGGTGGCTAGTTTGGGAATCATGTGACCCAGGCTGATGATGTTACACTCATACCAGGGGTCCACCTTCCCCAGGTACGAACCCAACACACACGGGTTAGAGTCCAGCAGGCACACACTCTCCTACACATGCACGCACACACACACACACACACACACAGATCAGAAAGAGGAAATCAGTATAGTGGTCAATGTAAACACAACACATGCGTCATTTAGTGATCTAATGTTCCTGTTCTGACACACAATTTATGAGGAATATGACTGTTACTGCCTACAGATACACACACACACACACTGAAACACACTAACACACGCTATCACAAACACACTAACGTAAACACTCACATGCACTGACAAAGACTCACAAAGACTAACATACAGTGACACACATTCACAAACACTAACCCTAGCACACACTGAAACACTGACACACTAAAACACACTCACAAACACACATTGAAACACTGACACACTAAAACACACTCACAAACACTGACACACACTCACAAACACTGCCACACTCACACTTTATATATATATATATATATATATATATATATATATATATATATAATAAATCTCTAAGAGAAAGGAGGTGATGTTTTTTTTTTTTGCAAGAGCAGGATATATCCGATTATCAGTGCACTGTATATGTGGAGTGTTCAGAAGAGGTTCAGTCTCACCGTAGTGGGGGAGGAGAGCTGCTGCGTGGACACGGGGATATAAAACATCTTTATGTTCACTTTCATGGTCAGAAAAAGTCTCCGTGCTTCTCTTTTCCTGTCAGAATGAAAATACGAACGTGTAAAGACTCCATCGTTCTTCACCAATATCAGTGCTGTAATGGAGCAGTTTAATTTCACACAACTCACACAAGTGTATTTATATAAGAGTGTCCATTGTGGGCATGTCCCAAACCACACACCCTACTCACTATATAGTCATCAGTCCAATGTGGGCGTGTTCCAAACCACACACCCTACTCACTATATAGTTAGCAGTCCAATGTGGGCGTGTCCCAAACCACACACCCTACTCACTATATAGTCATCAGTCCAATGTGGGCGTGTTCCAAACCACACACCCTACTCACTATATAGTCAGCAGTCCAATGTGGGCGTGTCCCAAACCACACACCCTACTCACTATAGTCATCAGTCCAATGTGGGCGTGTCCCAAACCACACACCCTACTCACTATATAGTCATCAAATACATATTGATTCAGTTTGCAGTAGACACAGCCGGTCACCTCTCGCTCCGCCCTTATTGGTCCTGGACACGCCCCTCTTCATGTTATCTGAATGGAAAAGTACTCTTTTATGGATGTTCCCATTATTTATTTCAATATGAAATTTGACCGTGACTGAGGCAATTTTAACATCCAAATCCAATTAATATTGTTAAATCTAACTAGTGAGGTCATTTTTCATCTTCCCTTCAAGGTGTTCCAGTTCACTAATGCTATCTAGCAGCTAGCAAGCTAGTTAACAAGTTAGTTTAGGCATCAAAATGAGCAACATACCCCAAGAAAACTGCTGAGGGTCTGTAAGAGCATTGCACAGCACTGGACATGTTTGGTACAAAGTTTTAAAGATGTTAAATGAAGTCTGTTGGGCTGGAATCTCAGAAAGCGCTTCAGGTTAGAAAGTGTGTGCATGTTCACTGTCCTGTCCAGAACTGTCAATCACCTCAACAACCACACCCTTTTATTTATCATCAAATAACAACATAAAACGTTTATTGTAAGGAAAAATATTAAGGGAGATATCAGGGTAGAATGAGTTTGTAAAAACAACTGAACTCTATTTCCATATATCATTTGTGGAGATCTAATTTACAGTGTATGTTTGGGTTCTTCAGACTACTGAACCGTAGTTGTAGTGTGCATTGTGTACCTGAGTGTGTAGTAAGCCCTGGCGAGTCTCCCGAGTACGCGGTCGTCCCCCATCACTACAATGTTAGCGGTGATGTGTTTCTGACGTTGCTGCTGTTTGAGTAAAGAGCTCCCGCTGACTAAAGCATCCTGTAAGAACGCCATGCTGTCCGTCACCGAGGGCTTCATTTTCATCCCGCCCCTCCTCAACAGACTCCTCTTTGTCTCTGAGTCCGAGCCCTGCGCCATATCACGCTCGATGCCGCTGTCCGTGGAGAGGATGGAGTGACGCGGCATGTCCGAGTCCATGTAGGGGGAAAACTCAGACATATCGAAATCCTCCATGGAGATGCAGAAGTTATCAATGGAGCTGTTGCGCACAAATTTGGTCAGTTCTCTCCCTGAAAGAGGAATAAAAGAGGGGCTCAATCCCAAATCAATACTAGAGCTTTGTACACTTTTACATTCTAAAACCTTACTGAAATAACTCCTACACACACACACACACACGCACACAGGTAAATGTAAATTAAAATACACCCACACACCAGCAGGTAGGCGGACACGCATGAACGGATACACACACGAAAGACATATTTTTAGAAAATGGGTTCCTCCAGAGTTCTTTGCATAGCTAGGGTTTTGACTTCATAAAATAAACCAAATCTATATGGGAAACTATAACAGTTTCTCCAGTGGCACAGGCTGAAGAAGGGTCTAGATGTTATAGATGTCTAACACTATATAACTTAAAATAACAATCAGCATACATGCATGTCTTTGGGAGAGGAAACTGGAGTACCCGGAGGAAACCCCCGCAGCACGGGGAGAACATGCAAACTCTGCACACACAGGGCCATGATAGGAATTGAACCCCAGACCCTGGAGGTGTGAGGCAAACGTGCTAACCACTAAGCTACCATGCTCCCAGTGCAGAACATTATTATAAACCATATATAGTGCTCTGGTACAGACAGAGAACTGAACTTCATTTAGAGGAATTATAGACACACACACTTCTGAAAGGGATCAGACTCACAGAGCTCTTCCTCCTCCCACCACACGTGGAAACTTATATCCGGATTGGGAAGCGAAACATCGGCCAGAGAACCATGACACAATGGATCTGAAACACACGTGCATGCACACACACACGCACACATACACACACGCACACACATAACAACACAAATAAATGTTGAGAACAAACACAATTTCCTTCTGAGAGCAAAGATCACAAACAAATCACAGTCTAAGTCTGTGTGTGTGTGTGTGATAGAAATGAGGAAAACCTCTAGAAACGAAATCTAGAATAGAACTTTATTAGAATAGGATAGGTATTGCTTAGAGTAAAGTAGAAAAGAGTTTAGTTTAAAATTAGACTATTGATTACTCAGTAGTGTTGAGTTGAACAGAACTAATTAGAGTAGTGTAGAGCTAAATGTATTTCATTATAGTGTAGAGTAAAATAGCATTGACTGAGTGGTGTAGAGTAATATAGTTGATTAGAGTAGTGTAGAGTTAAATGGAGTTGAATAGAGTAATGTAGGGATTAATAGCATTGATTGGAGTGGTGTAGATCTAAATAGAGTTGATTAGAGTCAATAGAGTTCAGTAATAGTAGTGCAGCATTGATCACAGTTGTGTAGAGTAATATAGAGCTGATTATAGTGTAGAGTTGAATAGAATTAATAGTTGTGCATAGTTGAAAAGAGTTGAGTAGAGTAGTGCAGAATTGATTAGAGCAGTGCAGAGTTTAATAGAGATGATTAGACTAGCACAGAGTTGATTAGAGTAGTGTAGAGTTAAACAGAGTTGATTAGAGTAGTGTATAATTGATTAGAGTAGTCTAGACTTGATTCAAGTTCCGCAATTCTCGGATTATTGAGCGCACCTTTTGTACATATATAGGCCGCACTTCCCTATAAGCCGCAGGTGTCCACATTGTCACGATTCGTGACGTAAACGAAGCAGGACAGATGCAAGTGCAGTTAGGACGAGAGCTTTTATTGAAAAAGAAGAGAGCAGACTAAAGAGATACAAGAACCATGACCAACTCAATGAACTAAGCTAACTAAACCAACTAACCTAAACATTAACTATAACATGAAACGTGACAATGACTATGAACATGGACATGGCATCGAACAAAGACTCTATATCTATACTCCATAAAACCAGTCCTACATCTATATTCTAAACTAAGTCTATACAACTCTAAGCTATACTATCCGCTACTAGGCTATAAGCTATGCTACAAGCTACTAGGCTATAAGCTATGCTATAAGCTACTAGGCTACAGGCTAAGCTATAAGCTATGCTATAAGCTAACTAGCCTTGACATGAACTCAGACATGGACAAGAACTAAGACACATGGCATGAACAAAGACTCTAACTATATTCGCTATCTAATTCTAACTCTATATCTAATTACCCGCATTGTGTGTGTGTGTCATGGCTCCCAGTATATATACACACCAGTCAAACTGCTAACAGCTGCAGGCAATACCAAAACACACGTGACTCGACAACACATGACAAGACGGGGCGGAGACATGATGTCAACCAATATACATTTCTTCGTGTGTTTTCCCTGATGAGGGGGTGTGCATGAAGCGCAAAACAACTGATCTGAAGAATGTAGTGTGAGCGCGTTAGATTTAATTCGAACAGTTTCATTGGTCCACTGTGACCTGTTGGGTAATTTCATTTCTCCGATGTGACGAGGCTAAATGTTTTGGTGGCATGAAACTCGTTATCCCGTAAAAATCCATAAATTATCATTGTTTAAGCTGCAGTGTTCAAAGCGTGTGAAAAAAGTAGCGGCTTATAGTCTGGAAATTACGGTAGTATAAAGTTAAATAGAAGTGATTGGAGTGGTTTGGAGTAGAGTTGAATAGAGATGATTGGAGTGGTTTGAAGTAGAGTTGAATAGAAATGACTGGAGTGGTTTGGAGTAGAGTTGAATAGAGATGATTGGAGTGGTTTGCAGTAGAGTTGATTAGAGTAGTGCAGAATTGATTAGAGTAGTGCAGAACTGAACAGTTTATTAGAGTAGTGCAGAGTTGAATAGAGTAGTCTAGAGTTGATTAGAGTAGTGCAGAGCTGATTAGAGTATTGCAGAACTGAAGAGAGTTTATTAGAGTAGTGCAGAGTTGAATAGAGTAGTCTAGCATTGATTAGAGTAGTGCAGAGTTCATTAGATTAGTCCAGAGTTTATTAGAGTTGATTAGAGTAATGCAGAGTTAAGTAGAGTAGTGTAGAGATTATTAGTGTGGTCTAGAGTTGTTTAGAGTAGTGTAGAGTTGTTTAGAGTAGTAAAGAGTTGATTAGAGTAGTGTACAGTTCATTAGTGTAGTGTAGAGTTGTTTAGAGTAGTGTAGAATTGTTTAGAGTACTGTATAATTGTTTAGAGTAGTGTAGAATTCTTTAAAGTAGTGTAGAGTTGTTTAGAGTAGTGTAGTTGTTTAGAGTAGTGTAGAATAGTTTAGAGTAGTGTAGATTTGTGTAGAGTAGTGTAGAGTTGTTTAGAGGAGTCTAGAGTTGTTTAGAGCAGTGTAGAGTTGTTTAGAGTAGTGTAGAATTGTTTAGACTAGTGAAGAGTTGATTAGAGTAGTGTAGAGTTGATTAGAGTAGTGTAGGATTGTTTAGAGTAGTGTAGAATTGTTTAGAGTAGTGAAGAGTTTACTAGAGTAGTGTAGAGTTGATTAGAGTAGTGTAGAATAGTTTAGAGTAGTGTAGAATTGTTTAGAGTAGTGAAGAGTTTACTAGAGTAGTGTAGAGTTGATTAGAGTAGTGTACAATAGTTTAGAGTAGTGTAGAATTGTTTAGAGTAGTGAAGAGTTTACTAGAGTAGTGTAGAGTTGATTAGAGTAGTGTAGAATAGTTTAGAGTAGTGTAGATTTGTGTAGAGTAGTGTAGAGTTGTTTAGAGTAGTCTAGAGTTGTTTAGAGCAGTGTAGAGTTGTTTAGAGTAGTGTAGAATTGTTTAGAGTAGTGAAGAGTTGATTTGAGCAGTGTAGAGTTGATTAGAGTAGTGTAGAATTGTTTAGAGTAGTGAAGAGTTTATTAGAGTAGTGTAGAGTTGATTAGAGTAGTGTAGAATTGTTTAGAGTAGTGTGGATTTGTTTAGAGTAGTCTAGAGTTGTTTAGAGCAGTGTAGAGCTGTTTACAGTAGTGTAGAATTGTTTAGAGTAGTGTAGAATTGTTTAGAGTAGTGAAGAGTTGATTGGAGCAGTGTAGAGTTGATTAGTGTAGTGTAGAGTTGATTAGTGTAGTGTTTAGAGTAGTGTAGAGTTGATTAGAGTAGTTGAATAGAATTCTTGACAGTACCTTTGCCGGTGCTCAGCAGCAGCTGTGTGTAGAGTTGTTGCAGTCGCTGTGTTAAGTCATTTTGATAATTTTGATCAACACACTCTAAAACCTCATTGAAATAACTCTCTACGTCCTGCTGCAGCTCCTACACACACACACACACACAAACACACACACAGGTAAATGTAAATTAAAATACACCCACACACTAGCAGGCAGGTGGATACACACGCGACACATGAAAGAAAGCCCACATACACACATAAACAAACCCACTCATAATAACAGACACGCATACACACACTCACACACACTCTCCTACACAGTTCAGTGTATACAGAAAAATTATTAGGGTTGTATATTAGATGGACAATTCTACAGACAGACATTTAGTTAATTATCTAGACAGAAATATAGGCAGATGGAAAGACAGACAGACAGACAGACAAAGAAAAAAACAGAAGGACAGACAGAGAGAGGGAAAAACAGAAGGACAGTCAGACAGAGAGAAAAACAGAAGGACAGACAGACAGAGAGACAGACAGAAAGACAGAGAGACCGACAGACAGAGAGGCCTTTAGTTAGTTATGTAGTTATTGTTTGTGCTGTTCTGTGAAGGGTGCAGCTCACACTGCTGTATCTTCAGTTTCTCTGCAATGTCTAACAGGGAGCAACCTTCATTTCTCAAAACAACATGAGACTGATGAGTTTCTGAAGAAAGCTCTTTCTGTCTGCTGTTTTAAGACCATAATCAAACCCACAAATGCTGATACTCCTGGTACTTAATCTTGTTGCGAGAGAGAGCGAGAGAGAGAGAGAGAGAGAGAGACCTCTAGGGCATGTGTGAGTGTTGGTCCAT
The DNA here is from genome assembly GCA_012411365.1 of Ameiurus melas. Lineage (NCBI taxonomy): Eukaryota > Metazoa > Chordata > Actinopteri > Siluriformes > Ictaluridae > Ameiurus > Ameiurus melas. The sequence goes on along the minus strand of CM022765.1, from coordinate 10,813,433 downwards.
GACAGTTGTCCTCTCCCAGAGTGGCCTGTAGGAGGCGCTGTATCACATGACGCATGTAGTCGAGCTGCGTCTCCGTCTGACCCTCGGCCTCCAGATCTTCCTTCATCACCGAGCACAGAGACTCTGAGAACACCACTGGGTCTGCAAACACAAACACACTGCACACGCACATACATACATACATACACACACACACACACACACACACACACACGCACACAGAATTAACCCAATTCTTTTTTTAAAGTCTACTTAGAAAGTATCAGGTGACAGTCACATTACTGTGCTGCAGTGAACCAGAGTACGTTAAGAGTGTGTGTATGTATGTGTGTGTTCTGTTCTAACACACTTACTGGACTGATCACTCATTAACACACTCTACAGGAAGAAAACACAGGTGTGCGTGTGTGTGTGTCTGAGAGAGAGAGAGAGAGAGAGACAGAGAGAGTGTGACAGAGAGCACAGAGAGAGAGAGAGAGAGAGACAGCACATGAAGACAGACGCAGAGAGAGAGAGAGAGACAGAGAGCACAGAGAGAGAGAGAGAGAGAGAGAGAACAGAACATGGGACACACTGCCCTGAAAATATGAATGAAACGTGCTTGATGTGTTCATGATCGATGCTGCAGGGTTGTCCTGTTTTAAGCACGTGCAAATTTGGCAAAAACAGATAGTAAAACACAATGTTCCATAACAATAAACGGTAATGTAAACAGAGATAAAATACGATGTGTCATTTTTTAAAAAACAAAAATTATAATAGTGGTGAGGTGCTGCGGTGTAAGAGGAATAAAAGACTCAGGGACGTCCTGTTAAGAGGAAAATAATCAGCTTCAGGGTTGTAACAGTTACTCCGCTTCATCACACACACACACACACACACACACACACACAGACTCACACAGCTGTTGATTATTTTCCTGTAACAGCAAATCAGCAACATTATTTACCAGGAAGCTAGGAGCACCGAAATATTGACATTTTTGACATTGTTGTGGGCGTGTCCTCAAGCAGGGTTAGGGATGACAGACAGGGACAGTAAGTTCTATATTCAAATGAGTTGTGTGTCACGCTGAGCTTCCGAGAAGGACGTTTTTCATCATTGCAAAGTGATGTGATGTGAGGGGAAAAACCCTCAAGGACACAGGGAGACCTGGTCCAATTAATGAACATGCAGGGAATGTGTATGTGTGGGTGTGTGGGTGTGTGTGTGTGTGTGTGTGTGTGTGTGTGTACTCACCGTTCCTGTAAAGGATAATTTTCATTCCTCAGATTATGTTCAGCCATAAGCTTCCTTAGATACAACAGTCCTAGACACACACACACGCACACCTAATTAGTGCTTTATTCTTCTGTAGTTTATTTGCTTTTTATATGGAACTCATATTGTGCCAAAAATTTTAAACATATGAAAAATGAATAAATTAATGTAAATTTTTGTGGATTTTTTCTTCTATAATAGTTTTTTTCAAAGTGTCTGAGACTTTTACATCTGGACCCTAAAACAGAAGCACATCTGGAACACAGAGCCATGGTTCCTTTTAGGGATGGGTGAAAAAATTTACTTAATCTTTAAAATGATCAAATGTTACATTTTGTTTGACATTTATTCTCCTTTCAGTGTTAAATATTTCTTGATTATTTTTTATAAGTAAATATTATTAATTGAGTGTTAATTTATGTAACAATTAAATGTATGTAATGCTAATTCATCTGTAATTTAGCCAAACCTAACCTCATAGCCCGAGACCTGTACACTAAACATCACCTATTATGCAGTATATCTATAAATGATTAGTGTGTGTGTGTGTGTGTGCGTATGATACCTGGTGTGTTTCTCTCTGTCTTTAATTGTCTAGTGTAATTGAGTCCTACAGTACAGAACGGCTCTGGCAGCGTCAACATCCTCTTACACGACTCGTAAAGCCTTTTATACAGATCATCAGGGATGTACACAGCCTGAAACACACACACACACACACATTATAATATGCATGTTTAATGTTAATACTCTATATCATCAACAATTACTACATTACCTGTATGACGGCATACATGAGGGTGTGTAACAGCGGGATGATGTGTGTTTTCAGGTCCACTCTCTCAGCCTGTGAACACACACACACACACACACACAGACACAAAATTATGTAAATCACAGGTTTATATTAACGTGCTCGTTCTAATCTAATACGTTATGGTTTCCATAGTAATGGCTCGTTCACAGGGACGTGTACAGCGGGCGCTCCACCGATAATATACAGACTATGAAGAATAGATTGACGTGGTGACGTTTTCCTGAAGTAAGGAGATGTTTATGGAATATTTTATGGAAGGCGTCTCCAGTGTCAGATGTAAAGCTGTAACTTGACATCTTCAGGACTGAGGCGTTTACGCTTCTTTGCGGTTTCTTGTTTATTTTCTCTTATTAACTTAAAGAGAGAGACTAAAGAGGCTGGTAAGGGAACAACTGTTTATAGCTGCTATAACGTAAGTGAGATCAGGAACTAAATCATTTCACCAGCGTTCTACGATATTAAATATAATTACAAATGGATAAATATTCAATGACTCCGCCCCCCTTTTTCTACAACTTTGACTTACATAGTAATTAAACAGATACAGGCTCCAAGACCAAAGTGTCATTCTGCTGTTATCTGAATGTTATCTATATATATAGACACTCCCATATCACACACACACACACACACAGTGACTTACTCTCTCTAGCTCTTTGACGGTCACTCGGACCAAAGCCAGGCTCTTCTGCGGATCACACTGCACCTTCTTATGTAACGTCCACCTCAGCATTCCTAAACACACACACACACACACACTATTTTTATCATTACTAGAATGAGACCACAGAAGTGATACTGGGAGGATATGAATTGGGTGTTATCTATTCTCTTTCATTTACTGGCACACACGGTAAGATGAGTGTGTGTGTGTGTGTGTGTGTGTGTTTGTGTGTGTGTGTGTGTGTGTGTGTGCGCATGCAAGCAATTAAATTTCCTCATTCAGAGTCGTCCTGCAGGTATATGAGATAACATACTTTTTAACATACCATTCCAATTACCTCATTTAACCCAAATACCACACTAGCAACTAGCATCACCAGCTAAGAAAGTTCTTTATTCCTGCATAAATGTGACCTAAAACAACATCAGAGTCCTAAAAGTAGATAAAGAGAACCCAATTAAAAAAATAAGACAAAATATTATACTTGGTCATTTATGATCCAATATTACATATCTGTGAGTGGCAAAAGTATGCAAACCTTTGCTTTCAGTATCTGGTGTGACCCGCTTGTGTAGCATCAACTAAACATTTCCGGTAACTGTTGATCAGTCCTGTACATCGGCTTGGAGGAATTTTTACTGCATTCCTCAGTACAGAACAGCTTCAACTCTGAGATGTTGGTGGGTTTCCTCAATTAACTGCTTGCTTCACGTCCTTCCACAACATTTCTATTGGATTAAGGTCAGGACATTGACTTGGTTTCCTTTCTTCAAACACAATACTTCTCATTTAAAGCAAAAATTTATATTTTGGTCTTATCCATCCACAAAATATTTTCCCAATAGCCTTCTGGCTTGTCCACATGATTTTTAGCAAACTGCAGAAGGGCAGCAATGTTCTTTTTGGAGAGTGGTGACTTTCTCCTTGTAACCCTGCCATGCACACCATTGTTGTTCAGTGTTCTCTTTATGGTGGACTCGTGAACATTAACATTAGCCAATGTGAGAGAGGCCTACAGTTGATTAGAAGTTACCCTGGGTTCCTTTGTGCCCTCGTGGACTATTACATGTCTTGCTCTTGGAGTGATCTTTGTTGGTCTCCACTCTTGAGGAGGGTAACAATGCTCTTAAATTTCCTCCATCTGTACACAGTCTGTCTGATGGTGGATTGGTGGAGTCCAAACTCTTTAGAGATGGTTTTGTAACCTTTTCCATCACGATCAACAACTCATTTTCTGAGGTCCTCGGAAATCTCCTTTGTTCAGACTCTGATAGATCCCTGTTCTTTAAATAAAACAGGACGCTCACTCACACCTGATTGTTTTCCCACCTGACTCTAATTTCACATTCAAATTAACTAATAATCCTAGAGGTTCACATACATTTGCCACTCACAGATATGTAACATTGGATCCTTTTCCTCAATAAAGAAATGACCAAGTATAATATTTTTGTCTCATTCGTTTAATTGGGTTCTCTTTTTGGGACTTGTGTGGAAATCTGATGATGTTTTAGGTCATGTTTATTCAGAAATATATCAACTTTCAAGCACCACTGTATATACTGTAAATTACCACATAGTCCGAGTTACTACATAATCCAGGTAAGTGTGTGCTCTAGGTAAATATATATCACAGTATACCTTGTACATACTCCAAGTAAATCCATGAGGGTCATTTTATAAATATGCTACGTAAAGTACACACATACTCAGTGACTGACTATAAGAGTTCATGCTAGGGAAAGTACATTACTGCCTACAGGTGAGTGTGATACCTTTATTGACCACAGGTTGTGAGGTGTCCAGCTCTCTCAGAATGGCCTGTAGGCTTCGGTAGATTTCTGAGTCGAGAGCTGCATATTCTGAAGACACAACACACACAATCTGAAACCTCACATTTATTAATGCTAATTTATATGATATACGATAATAACACTTTTATAAACGTTTATAAACTGTTACTAAGACTCAGAACCAGAGTCAGTACCTGCTGAGTCCATACCGCTACAGTCGCTAGAGGTTACCCACGATGCCATTATGTGAGCATGATGATGTCACTGCTGGAGTTCACTATGATAGAAAGAAGCAAATGTATGTTCTACTGCAACACATGCACACACACACACACACACACACACACACACACACACACACACACACACACATATATATGACTCAGACATTCTGTTCCTTTATCAGCTCTCAACTTACTTTCTTAGCAAGGCATACACACACACACACACACACACACACACACACACACACACACAACACACAAAACGTCCAAAAATAGGATGGAAGGAACACAATGTAAAGTGAAATGAAAAACAGAAAGTAACTCAGACTTGCTTCATCTCTGCTAAGCATTAACCAAAAGGAACCACGTTTTCAACAAACAAGTACACACACACACACACACGCACACACACACACAAACACACACACACACACACACACACACACACACACACACACACACACACACACACACACATACAAAAACAGTTAAAAGAAATCTCCATTCTCTGACCTGTTTTGTTGAGTGTGGACTACATCGCCATGCACATGAAGTCGACTGAGAGAGTGAGAATGACACGCCGAATAACACTTCCTCTATCTACTGCGCGCGCACACACACACACTCACACTCACACTCATTCAGCCAGTCTGAGAGAGAGCGCACATGAGCGAGGGAGAAGAGACTGTGTGTGTGTGTGTGTGTGTGTGTGTGTGTGTGTGTGTGTGTGTGTGTGTGTGTGTGTGTAGAGGATGGAATGAATAGAGGAAAGTTCAGAGGGTGGATGAGGAAAGGTAGTGTTGAATAGACGTGTGAGAAAAGCGTGTGTGTGTGTGTGTGTGTGTGTATGAATGGCTGATTGTATTTTACTAATACGCCGTGTCTACATTGACCCCAGACTCTGGAAGTGTCTGAAACCACACCCTGTTGTCTACATAGTGAACTATTTAGAGAGTTCATCATGAAGTGTGTTCATAAAATCCCACAATGCACTGCAGGAGGTCAGGGTCAAATATCACACATTCTAACAGGTACACAATACACAGACTACCCATCATGCACTGTGTTGACTCATATCCTAATTTACTTAAACATACTAATTACTTGATGAGTATATGATGAGCAGCAATGAGTCTGTATTCAATGTTAATAATGTATAATGAATGTAATTATTGGGTGGATGGATGCGTAAATGTAAATAAACAGGCAATTCCACTGCAGACCCGCCCACTGCAGACACGCCCACTACATACATGCCCACTGTAGTGTATAAATGCGAAATGTAGAAATAAAACGGATACATTTCTACCTGTTGATTTACTCTTGAATTTTATTTTATTACTTGCTACCATCTGTAATATTATTTTATGAACTGCTACCATTTTTGCTCCAAACCTGCCGACAAAGCAGAGCAGAGAAAAGAAACAGAAGAAGAAGAAAAGAAGAAACAAGCTCAGAGTTGTTATGGTTGATGTTGCTGTTGGTGATTAGCCTGTGAGCAATGGAAAGGCTAAACCACTCTGCTGAAAACAACAACAATAACAATAACAACAACAACATTAGAAACCATCACAGAAATTCTAATGGCTTGTAATACAAATACCATTACAAACCACCAGCTGTTAACCATTAAAACCATTACCATTATTGGTATTTAATGGGATCCACTACATATAACATGTCAGAAATAGAAGTAAACAAATTACCAGTAGAGACCCACAGGGACCAATACAGTTTCCATTAAAACCAACACAGTTCCCATTATAACCATTAAAACCATTGCAAATTCTGTGAGGGTTTCAGTAGTGTTTTTCAGTATGGGTTAAATTGGTGTAAATATCATGATCTTGCTAATTCTTAATAACTAGTTTATGTTAAAAATTTGCTTTCCAGCACGTATCCTGTTTCTCAACAGATCCTATTAGCCAGTGTAGCATTCATTAACGCTAATTTATCCTATTCACTTAGTTGGTTAGAGACATAAAGCAGCAGTTAGCATTAGTTAGCTACATTGTTCAAACCCTTATCAACAAGGTTAAGGTGTTTAGTTTGCATACAGCATATTTCAGCTTGATTAGCTGGTAGTAGCGGTTCGTTTGATAGTTTAGAGTCTGTCAGTAAGATTTCATTAGCTTGCATTGAAATTGAAAACAGATTAAATGTGGTGGGGTATTCACTGGGTGTGATTCTGAAGAAGCTTCGCTGAAACGTCTGAGTGTTCCAACATCTGCAGAGAACCAAACATTATCTGAGGCGGTTCCTTGAAGGACAATGACAATGTTTAGTTCACAAAGAAATTAAAATGACCATCAGATGGCATTGCTCTACTGTCATGGGAATAAGAATAGAACTGGTTTCTGTCTTTAGTGAGAACACAGAGCATACAGAGCATGGAAATGAACAGATACTAGAGCTAGAGTATATAGAGACACACAGTTGAAACACTTCACATGTTTGTTTCACTGACTCTGTTGCAGTAAATAAGAATTTCATTGTGTTTTTATTGGTGCCTTAATAAAAGACAGAATTCGGACGTGTTGTATGCACCAGTTCAGTGTGTGTGTGTGTGTGTGTGTGTGTGTGTGTGTGTGTGTGTGTTGTGTTGGGGGCCGTGGTCTTGAACTCATCTATACAAACCCACAATATTATGCAACATTGCAAAGTTGAAGAAAACCCATCACGCAGTAAAAACAATTAAACCCAAACAAATGCTGGTTTAACCTGCTCCTGGATCTGAAACTATCTTTTTATAAATGTCTTTACTATTTCCTGTTCTATCTGCATGAAATCAGCCCACATCCTAAACACAGAGGTGTGTGTGTGTGTCGCACGTTTTGTCAATCTGTCACTGTAATGAGTGAAAAAAAATTCTTAATACTGAAAATATTTCCAGAAGCGACCCAGAGCATAAAATTCTAATATTCTGCAAAGTCTTTTATCAATATACAATACATGCTCTTCCATAAATAATAAACAAATAAATATACAATTCAAATACTTTATTGCATTATTATATATGATTTAATTCTGTTTATGTTGCATACATTACAGCCCTGTAAGGTAACGTTACCTCTTCCTTTAATACATTTTTCAAAGCATGCATACCCTTTCTGCTGTTATTTGTTTATTTGTTTGTTTGTTTGTTTGTCCCAGTTCTGCTTTGTTAAAGCTGCAGTATGAGAGTCGCTCTAATGAAGCGTTATAACCTGAAACACGATGAACTGTGCAGCGATGAATAAAATCTCATCTTAACATCTTCAGTTATTTTCCGATGGTTGAGGAAATGTGGCGACTGACTGTATATACACACACACACACACGCGCATGCACACTATCTCACGATCATTCTCTGTCTTGCTGCTCTGTAACTATACGTACACTTTAAACAACCACAGAACAACTGGGTTAGTGTGTGTGTGTGTGTGTGTGTTTATTAAGCCAGTGCTCTGAGCAAAGTGTACTGTCTAAAGATGAACTGTGCTGTTTCAGCAACATGCAAAACCACAAAATGTCCTGCAGCTTAGGCAGAAGGAGAAATAGAAAGAGAGAGAGAGTGAGAGACAGAGAGCAAGAGTGAGAGCGAGAGAGAGCGAGAGAGAGAGAGGAACTGATGTGTTTCCTGGCTTTCTAAATGTGTAGGCGGAAAAGCAGAAGGTTATATTTAACCTGAAAAAGCACCTTGTCCAAACACATGCACACACACACACACACACACACACACACACAAACACAATGGCCTGCTTTACTGTAACTGTTACTATGTCTCTCTAAAGTGATTTTACAGATGAACTGTTATAACCATGTGATAATAAGCTAAAAAACTGAATACAGGAAATCGTTGGTCGTTCGAGGAAAAGAGGAAACACATTTTGTCCTTTTGTAGAACAGAAATTAAAACAGGACAGAGAGAGAGAGAGAGAGAGAGATCCATGTTTAAATAATGACTCAAATTGTTTATTTGAGTTAATTTTTGTCTGTTGTTATTGTGTCTTAGTGCTGCTTTAAGGAATTAACCCTGCCCACTGTAACATAATTTTTATAAAGTGACATATTCAGTTGGTATTTATTTCTTTCTAAAATTAATACACATTAAACCTTTTCTAAACTCAGCAAAAAAAAGTCCCTTTTTCAAGATAATTTTGTACAATCCAATAAGTTTTACAGATCTTTATTGGAAAGGGTTTAATCAATGTTTTTCAAACTTGTTAAATGAACCGTAAACAATTATGACACATGCACCTGTGGAACGAACAATTAACAGATGATAGGCCATTAAGGTCACAGTTGCAATTACGTAGGACACTAAAGAGACCTTTCTACTGACTCTGAAAAACACCAGAAGAAAGATGTCTAGGGTTCCTGCTCACCTGTGTGAACATGTCACAGGCCTGCTGCGGGGAGACATGAGGACTGCAGATGTGTCCACAGCAATAAACTGCAATGTCTGTAATGTAAGACGCCTAAGACAGTGCTACATGGAGACAGGAAAGACAGCTTGGACAGCTCTGTGTCCCCCCAGATGTGATGGAGAACCTGCAAATGCCTTGGTGGAAGAGTGGAGTAACATCTCACAGCAAGAACTGACAAATTTGGTGCAGTCCATCAGGATGAGATGCTCTATAGTACTTATAGCAGCAGGAGGACACACCAGATACTGACTGTTACTTTTAATATTGACCCCTGCTTTGTTCAGGGACTCATTATTCCAATTTCTGTTCATCAAATGTCTGTGAAACTCGCTCAGTTTATGTCTCAGTTGTTGAATCTTTTTATGTTAATACAAATATGTACACATTAAGAAATTTGCTGAAAATAAAAGCAGTTGAATATGAGAGGACGTTTACATATTAAATTCTGTCTCTGAAAGACAGACATAATGGGAGGTTCTGTTGATTTTTTGGTCTTTTAGGATGGTGTGTGATGGTGGTGCAGAAGCCCATTGGGAAAGGAATCACGCTGCCCCGTGCTCGGGACGGAGCAGAGGAAAGGAAAGTGAATGACAGTGTTGCCAGAATATGCTGCACAACCATCAAGATCATGTTTTATAGCAAATAATCAGAATACAATCTAAGACATTTCCAGAAAGTAAGTCAAAGTGTAAGTTAAATGATTTGCACCACAGAGTCAAAATGTCTTGGAATCAGAAAGGAATGACATGTCCAGTTTCTAAATCCGAACATAAAACATACACACCTGCTCACTTCCTCTTTATCCCTCACTCGCAATCACACCACTAACCCCCAGCCTTTAGTTACCCAGAATTCCTGCAGTCACTGCAAAACAATATGAGAAAGTGCGCTGAGGCTGAAGAAACACCACAGACAGATAGAGACAGAGAGACAGATAGAGAGAGAGAAAGAGAGAGAGAGAGAGAGAGAGAGAGAGAGAGAGAGGAAAACAGACAGAGAGAGAGAGAGAAACAGAGAGAAACAGACAGACAGTGAACGCGCACGTGTTTGTGTGTGTGCGTGCGTGCGTGTGTGTATGTGTTTCTGGTTTTCAACTTTGTGCTCTTTCCTTCACTTCCTTCTCTGTGTGTAAAGTTCTTTCTGCATGACACTGAGAGGGGACATGATGAAGATTTCAGATGCTGTAACTTGGAGAAAGGAGATCTTGAGGTTTAGTGTGTGTGTCGGTGTGTGTGTGTGTGTGTGTGTGTTTGTTGGCTTTACTCCGACTTGCCAGAGTTTTGTGGACTTTAGGCTTCAGTGACGTTTTGTGGTTTAAATGCTTAGCCTGCTGGTCTGCTTTATGGAAAAATGTGACACACACACACACACACTGCATGCCAGTCTCTCTTATGTCACTGTTGTAAAATAGTTTGGAAAAACAGTGTTTTATTGATTAACAGTAAGAGGCCTAATGGTTCCAGTAAAGTTTTTCCTATTAGGATCTAATGGTTTTAATGGATTTAATGATTTTAAAGATTAATTAGAACTTTCACAGATCAGCCATAACATTCAAACCCCTGACAGGTGAAATGAAAAACCTTGATTATTTCATTACAATGGCACTTGTAAAGGGGTGGGATATATTACGCAGCAAAAGAACAGTCAGTTCTTGAAGTTAATGTGTTGGAAGCAGGAAAAATTGGCAAGTGGTAGGATCTGAGTGACTTTGACAAGGGTCTTTGTGATGGCTAGACCACTGGGTCAGAGCATCTCCAAAACCGCAGGTCTTGTGGGGTGTTCCCAGTATGCAGCGTTTAGTACCGACCAAAAGTGGTCCAATGAACGATGACTGGTGAACCAGAAACAGGGCCAGGTGCTCTCAAGTCTCATTGATGCACATGGGGAGCGAAGGCTATCCCGTCTGGTCCGATCCCACAGAAGAGCTACTGTAGTACAAATTGCTGAAATAGTTAATGCTGGCTCTGATAGAAAGGAGTCAGAACACATAGTTCATCACAGCTTGCTGCATATGGGGCTGTGTAGCTGTGTATCGGTCAGAGTGCCCATGCTGTCCTCTGTCCACCGCCAAAAGCACCTATAATGGGCATGTGAGCATTAGAACTGGACTATGGAGCAATGGAAGTAGGTGGCCTGGTCTGATGAATCACGTTTTCTTTCACATCATGTGGATGGCTGGGTGCGAGTGTGTCGCTTACCTCTGGAAGAGATAGCACCAGGAAGCACTATGGGAAGAAGGCAAGCCGGCGGAGGAAGTGTGATGCTCTGGATAATGTTCTGCTGAGTCCTGGACCTTGAGTCCTGGCATTCATGTGGATGCTACTTTGACACGTACCACCTACTGTACCTAAATTTTGCTGCAGACCAAGTAAACCCCTTCATGGTAAACTAATGGCAATGGTCTTTTTCAGCAGGATAATGCTCCCTGCCACACTGCAAAAAAGAGTTCAATTTGTTGACTTGGCCTCCAAATTTCCAAGATCTCAATCTGATGGAGCGTCTGTGGGATGTAATGGACAAACAAATCTGATCCATGGAGAGCCCATCTGCTGCTAACATCTTGGTGCCAGATACCACAGCACACCTTTATAGGTCTTGTGGAGTCCATGCTTCGACGGGTCAGAGCTGTTTGTGGGGCACAAGGGGAACCTACACAATATCAGGCAGGTGATATTAATGTTATGGCTGATCGGGATCACTCAGCGACAAAAGCTGGCCATATTGAGGATAGAATAACAGCGCACCCTGCTGGTCGCGAATAAAATAAAATGACAATAAATAACAATAAAAACCCTGCCAAAAAACCCTTGAGTGTCTAGAAATAACACTTATTGTTACAATAACAGTTATTGTTACATTGATATAGCGCTTTTCTAGACACCCAACGGTTTTTGAATAACTGTTATTGAATAACTAACTGTAACAAAAACAACAAAGTCAACGCAACATTTTTTTTTCTTTTTACGCTTTTTTCCTTTTTTAATCCGGAAACTACACTCAGGTTTGATGACGTGTTTACTGCTAATTACACATAATCATAAAGAGAAATTGCTTCTCACATTTATTTATTACAGAACACATCATGAATAAAAATGTAACCAAAGCACAGCCACTGGTTCTTCTATTAATTTGTTCATCCTTTCACCTGTCCCTCCATCTCTGAACAGAACAGAGGAATATCTAAACTCATACATGTTTAAAAATAATATGTTAAATGCATTTAATTTTACATATAAAATGCACATCTAAGAAATGTGACTATACAAGAATTTAAAAATGTTTTTAAATAGATTTTTCCCCTGATGAATCATTTTACTATCATTATTGCAGTACATTAATTAAGACAAAATGAAGTACACAAATATCTATTCTATTTGAACAATTATGAGTTGTTAAGTAAAATACTGTTGTGTCACAATAATGAGAAAACTTTACTGAGATGATGCATTTTAAAAGTATTGGCTTACCTATTTTACTGCACTTTTTCGTGTGCTTATTTTATTTATTATTTTGCATTTTATTTGAAAAACTGGAAAGCATTTTGGAAGGATGCTAGTAAAGAGAGAGAGAATCAAACACGGAAATCAGTGTTAAAGGATTTAATTGGATATTTACACTCAAGTACACCTACATCCACCTATTATAATTTAAAACAAACAAGAAGCACCTTTCAATTAAAAAAAAAGTACCGTAATAGGAGCGTTGTGTCAGAGAGGACTTAAATCTCAGTGTCAGAAATCACACACACACACACACACACACACACACACACACACACACACACACACACACACACACACACACACACTTCTTCATTGTTAAAGAGTCTGAATTAAACACTCCAGTGTGCTTTACAAATCAAATTACACCTAAAACATATTTACATTTTAATAAAAGCGTCAGAAATCACACACACACACACACACACACACACACACACACGCGAGCGCACGCGTTTCTAAAACCTGAGACGTTTTGTTAGCCATTTATCTAATCAAATAAATACACTGAGACTTTGCCCTCAGCGAAGTTTCTCTTTCTCTTTGATTTAAAAAGATTATTTAATAGCGTGATAGTATTATTTGTGATTAAGACTTTCAGTGTTTCTTCTAAACTCCATCAAATGAAAAGGGAGTTGTTTTTAAACCGCTAATAAACTTTCACTCCTGAACTGCAAAACACTAAAGTAACCTCATCACATCACTGCGCCTCCTGCTGGCCGAGTGCACACATTACAATAAGAGAAAATCGCTCTTTAAGATTTAGCATTTCGGAAAAAGGCACTGGTCGATTTTTATCGATATAATATACACTATAATTACACATAACGCTGATTAAACATCAAATTAACTAGAATAATTTTTAAAAATAAACAATATACAATATATTTTTTGGTGCAAAACTTTAGACAGTGTCAGTGCTGTAGCAACAGTCTGCGGTCATAACATTTCTGTGTGCAATTACAGTGATTTACCCTGAGCTGAAAACATTTAAAAACATTTACTGAGGATTAATCAAGTTTATGTTAAGGGGATGGGGTGGGGGTCCAGAGGGTGGGATTATAACAGAACATGGTTGGATTTTTTTAGGGTTTAAGAGTGCATGGTAATGGGATAGGGGTCCAGTGGATGTTGGTAGGGGTCCATGGGTTGGTGGTTGGGGTCATGTGGTTGGTCATGGGGATCCAGTGGTTGGTGGTGGGGGTCCAGAGGTTCATGGTTGAGGTCCACTGAAGGTGGAGATGGGTAAACAGAGCAGAGAGCAGAATGTTTGCTCCGTCTGACTGGACAGAGCTCTCACCTTCAGCCAATCAGAACAGCCGCCCGGCTTATGACACACCGACACCTCACACCTGTTACACACACACACACACACAGTGAGAAAGTGTATGAGTGAGTGAATGAAAGAAAGATTGAATGAGTGAGAGTGAGAGAGTGAGTGAATATCTCAGTACCGGATGATGCTCTGTAAAATCTTTTTCTCGTCCTGATCCAAACATACAGCAAATGTTGTGTTTCCAGAACCACAGACCCGAAACCTGTCCACCTTCACCCGAGTTACACTCAACTGCTGTGCACACACACACACACACACACACACACACACACACACACACACAAGAGAATAACTATATACCTATCTCCTTAATTGCACTCACTAAACCAAACTGATCTTAAAAAAAAAAAAGCACTATTCCCCGATGCAGTTCCATAATGCCACGAGATCAGAAATACAATCATCAACATCAGAGTTACCCCATTTACACACAAACTCTTTCAGAACA